>JAFVLL020008374.1:25000-38344 GCA_021397915.2 Tor tambroides
TCTTATCACAATAGTTGGGCGTGTGCGGCAGTATTTCAGTGAGGTATGCTCCCAGGTTCCTCCAGACGCCTCCCGCCTGACACACGCACATTGCCGGGCCATGTTGTAACGATGTGAATCTCATTTGCTAACACAAAGTCACACATTATTTCTGAAACATCCTGCCAGATAAAATTCGTATTGAGAACGGAGGCCGCTGTTCATTGTCTCCCCGGTTGCCGAGAGACAGTGGCGGATGCTGCCATATGGCGGGCCCCTCATTTGCATGTTTACCTCATCAGAGGCGCACAGAAATCAGAAAGAAACTACTATGATCATTGCCTCAGAACAACAATATTCCATCATTACACTAATGGCTTCCGTTGCAGGCCACACAGCGCTTCTGTCATCAAGGGGAAATCATACTGTTGTTGATATTGCACGATAATGCATTTGGCATTATAATTTTGAAATAATCAAAATAAAGTAATAGTGAAAAATAATAATAATTAGTTTGCACTCGAAAGTCTCCAGCTTGAGAAAATGTAACACAATGCTGCAGCGGAGCAAGTTTAGAGAAAGTCTGCAGTAGACTAAAGTCGGAATTTTAATTGCTTAAATGGGTCATATCATACATTTTTAATTATTTATATTTTTTATTTATTTTTTCTCTGAGGTCCACTTGTTATGTTTTGTGCCACAAGCAAACATAAAGGAGTTTTTTAAGGAGCATTATCATTTTCCACTCTCTTTCATGCCACTTCAAGTTAAATTTATTTATTTATTTTTTCGCTATTCTACTCTTAAGACTTTTATGTAAGAGAAAAGTCAGTACAAAAAAAAAAAGTTAAATAATAACAATGATAAATGATTACAAATGAATAAATGATGAGATATACTCTCAAAAAATATTTTTCAAAGTTGTAAATAAACAAAGATTAATGGAGTTAATTTCAGTTTTTCTACTATAACATTTCACATTTAATTGACCGTTACTTGCTCCTTCTTTGTAATTATTTGTGAAATTTCTGGGTAATTTTTTTTAGACTTTTTTTCAGTGTAGAATTTGCTTTGAGAAATTGCTAGTAAATATCACAAATAATTACAAAGAAATGGCAAAGAACATTGTTTTCAATGTAAAATTGTGAAGTAGAAAGACTGAAATAGTATTTTCTAGTCAAACATACTCCAATTATCTTTGTTATATTTACAGCTTTGAAAAAATCCATTTTTTTTCACAGTGTATGTCTCTGAGACCGTGGTCCACAAATCATTCACCATCAATGACTGGCAATCATTCAATCTTTTCAGATGCTGCTAACACACTGTTCAAAGCCTGAAGTTATTTCTGACTTGTCTAACCTACTTTACAGACAATTCCGCTTTGTATTTCGACCTGATTTCACCTTGATCTGGTTTTCATGTAAGGCGTAACTCCTCAGATTCTTTTGCTTATCTATTGGCTTCGACAGATGTCTTTTGTTAGACGTTATGCAATAATGCTTCAGTTTTGCCTGACGTATTTATTGTAAAATTCTTCAGGAGAAATAAAAAGAGACAGAAATGAGACAACTTTTGCATGATCAGACCATTTAGTCTTGGAAGAATTTGATGAGCAATGAGAGTTCATACTGAAATAGCTAATTCATAATTACAGACTTTGGTGTCTCAGCAAATCTGGGCACAGTTTGAGACACTGTTGAGATTTCTAAAACTACAAAAATAAATAAATAAATAAATAAATATATATATATATATATATATATATACATACATAAGACATGAGAAAATCACTTCATCTGGAGGCACATGGGATCAGAACTGACCACTGACACTTTTTGCCCCTGAAGCCAACCTGAGGCTAAAATACAGATACACACACAATTATTCCCCATGCAGGTCAATTAGCAAATAGTAGATTAGTATTGATTCCTGTGTTTTTCACACTGTGTGAGAAGTTTTGCTTAGCTCATTAAAAAGTTAGCTGTTCTTAGTGAAAATTTAATAATCAACACATTTCCACCTAATGAAAACATTAACAACATGTATGATAGTGCCTTTGGCAAATGTTTTGTTGACTAAAGATTTTGGGTCTTTTCATAAAACATGAGCAGAAAAAAATGCAGGTTTAAATCTTTTGTAAAACACCATTGTGCATTAACTGAATGCACCGAATTTACACAAGAAAAGTTGTTCCGAAATAAATTCCTAAATTCAGAAATACTGTGGCGTGTTGCTTTGGACTTTGACAGTCTGAAGTTTTAGGATATGATGCAACATTGCCAAGCAGACAGTTAAGGTTAGTATTTTGCAATTCAAATTTCATCCATTCACAAATGTGCCAAACTTTCAGGTTAGATTCTGGACATCGCCGGACAATGATGCTCTACAAGGACACACTGTAAAGCTGCTTGTAAACATCTCCCTGACCCGTGGGAGCAGCATGTTTTATTATTTGAATTCTTGCTTAGTATCAGCCAGTCCTGTGATGACGTTCCTCCATGTGTCCAGTTTCAAAGTACTAACCAAAGTCAAACACATCAGGCTGATGAAATCTGCGCTTAAGGCACCTCAACATGCTTTCTGTTTGATGACCCTACTCCAAAAAAAATCTTGTTTTGTATCAGGGGATTAAAGAATCGGTCTTGCGCCAGCATTTATGGATCGTCCTGTATGATTTACTAGAACCCTTGTTCTGTGTTCACCCTGAGGGTAACTTGTTTGAACACAGTCAGACGCAGACGCTCTTACGGGAAAACGCACAAGAGCTTCAGTCATGAGTCATTCTATCCTGAATTGGATGTATTTCTGGGTTTTCATGTCCAAATTCTGACAGTGTAGTAGCAAGTTCATCCAAAAAAGAAAATTATGTCATTATTTACTCACTCTCATGTTTTTCCAAAACCTGTATGACTTTCTTTCTTCTGTGGAAAAACAAAAAGAAGATTAACAGAATGTTTTCATGTTCTTTTCCATATAACGAATAGTGAATTGACCTTAAAAATAAGCTCTGAAATAAAAAAAGCACCATAAATGTTTATTATATTAGTAATTTATAGAATTTCAGATCAATTAGGGCTATCGTTTACCAGGTTAATTTAAGTTTGATTTATAATAATTGTAAATCATATTTAATATAATTAATATTAAAACATCACACCTTATTATAAATGATATTTAATATAATTTACAATAACTATTTATGCATACAACTTCAAAACAATTTGTATTTTTCATCTGCAAGTATTGATCTGATTAATCGATCAAAATGTAATTAAATTAATTTGATTAGATTGATTTCAACTGATTGACAGCCTCAATATTAATTATTATTATGATTTGTGAGCAAATCCTATAACTCAAAGAGAACATGCGGGTTGTGATCTTGTTCTCTTAATGATTTTTTTTTTTTGATTAAATACCGTATACATTAAAAACAGTAATATTGTGATATATTATTACAGTTTAGAATAACTGTTAATATGTGAATACACTTTAAAAGCTGAAATTTGAAAAGTTTTTTTTTTTTTTTTTTTAAATAGAAAGGTATTTCAATAAATATCATACTGACCCCAAACATCTGAATGGCCATATATAACCCAGCTTTTAATATTCAACCACCACATTAGTGCTCTTGCATCCCTCTCACAAACGCAGTGAGTTTGTCCACTAAGACTTGTTTAAGTAAGCACTCATTGTTCTAACCTCTCAGCTGGAACCGTCTCCAGAGGAGTAAATATTTCAGAGCTGCCCCTCTGTTCTTAGCATCCCGTCAGGAGCACACTGGAAGTAAAGCCTCTAATTTGTACGGAGCTTTTCATTTATTAATGCCAAAATAGAGGTAGCACATCCCAGTGTTGGAACATTAATTTGAGGGGGATTCTTGTTTTCATTATGATTGTGTGCCGATCCTGCGTTACCTTTCTTTTAATTAACTTCTGCACGGACCTCCCACAACTCAGCAGCTGCACTTTAATTATCTCGCACAGCCTTATCGTTCCCGCATAATCTGTGTTAACAGCAAATTTACAGAACTGTTTAAGAGAAGCTCCTGTCCTGCACACACACGCCGTAATTTACTTCAAAAGTTGGACGTTTTTGAACTTCATCTTTTTTATGTCTTTTATCCTCTGCAATGTCTAATAATGAATAACAAAAAGTTACAACTTTCAAATTAAAAGTTTTTTGTTCAAAATACATTAGCAAGCCATCTTTCCCTTTGAACCGCACTGCTTTCAAATGGTTCACCGACTACTGGCTGCTGTTGCGGTGACACGCTTTGCTCTGTCCTGATGCCTAAAAAACAGCATCTTTCTTGTTCTCACACTGCTAAAAGGCCTCACTTCTGAACTTTCATTTCGCTAACTAGTGCCAGCTGCGTTGCCGTCAGTCTGAGTATTAAAACCACACCACTGATGTTGACAAGGGAATCAGTGTGCGCACATTTCTACTTTAGCATCTAGGTTTAGATAAACAGTCAAACTAAAAAAATATAAAGTCTGTTATCATTTACTCACCTTCACGTCACTCCAAACGCCTAAGATGTTTTATGCTTTGAAAAGGTTTGAACACAGTAGTGGTGCTTCTTTCCTGAACGATTCGGTGTTTTTGAACAAATCGGATGAGCAAATGAGTCGTTGGCTCAGTCATTAATTCTGCTACTTGACTTAATCAGTACTTTTGAACTGAATCACTTAATGATTTGCTCATAAAAACAGTCACATTTACTAAATGAAGTGTTCTGTAAGTGAATCAGATGAATGGACGATTCAGTGCATCGCTCATACTGTAAATACAGTCATTTGTTTAGTTTCTGAATAAATTTGTGTTTTTAAATGAATCCTTTTCATTGATTTAGTGACTGACCCATGGCTGCATATCTACACTTCCCTACTATATAGTAGACAAAGTCAGTATGCTGCTGATGCTGGTAGGTTACATGAGAAGGACAACATGATCAGTGTACTGTAGTACATCCAGATTACATTTATACTACACACATTCGTGCTATATAAAATACACTGGATTTTTAACGCGGTCAGTCACTTTCATTCAGTACTGAATTAAGTTTTCAAATGATTTTTCAAATTATTGAGTAAATAATTTAATGACTCCCTCATAAACACGTTACGTTCCTGAATTACTCTTATCAAGGATGTGGCATACAATATTTATTTCACAATAAACCTATCGTATAACTCCAAAAGACTTGAAATTGTCTCAATGACTACTTTTTTTTGGCATTTTTGGAGGTCGGCAGCCCATGTGCTGTTCATTTCGTACAGGTTTGGAACAAAATGAGGTTCAGATGTTAGAAAGTTCATTTGTTTGCTGAACTGTTCCTTTAAGTAGAGGGATGGATATTGGTTGACTGGTCAAGTCATTTATCCCCTTTGTTCTTCATGGTTCCATGGTCTCCTGACAGTGGACAAGTGGCATCCAGTGGACACCTGCGAGGTCAACCTGAACAACATATGGTGAGCCACGTAAAACAGCAGCAGGAAGCAGTTGTTATTGTTCTTAAGCGTTACTTGTTGTTGGTCAGTGACAGAGAATATGTAAAATAGGGACAGGTTAGGGCAAGGTGATGTGAGGTTTTTCAGCTTGATGGGGACAGTGTTGAAAGGGACTGCTTAAGATATGAGTCATGAATATGCAATGTGCTTGTTTCTTTGAACCCATAAACAGGAAAGTTGAGACTCCTCTCTGATGTGTCAGAAGCTCTTGCAAAACTGTTTTTATCTGAAGATAAACGTAAACATAAACTGTCAACAAAATATCAACAGAAATGACATTTCTCCTCAAATTATATCCAGAAAGTGCAATATGATGAGAATATTTCATCAGAGGTTACAAGATTTGTTAATGTCCTCTACCCATTTACTTCTGTTCTTAATATTCCTACAGTATATTGTTGTTATTGTTGGTGTTACATCATATGCCTTTTATTTCCCCTTTCGTCTAACCATCTTAGCACCAAATGCTTTATTTTGACAAAATTCGACAGCAGCTTATTCAAAGAGAGACAAACTGAGGGATACAAACAGATGTTAGTTCTGTTATCCCAGTAAATACGATATTTTGACAGCAGGTATATGATTTACAGTATAATTTTACAAAAGGAGTCACCTTCGTATGCATAAACTGCCAGAAAATCTATTACAATACAATTTTAATAAATCTATCTATCTATCTATCTATCTATCTATCTATCTATAAGCTTGATTTAGTTCAAAAACATAGTAAATGGACAAAATATAACAACAGCAACAACAACAACAATAATAATAATAATAATAATAATAAGTGTTATTATTATTATTATTATTACTACTACTACTACTACTACTACTATTACTACTAAAATTAATTATAGAAAAAACATGTTTTTAATTATATTTTATTGATTTAATTTCATACTGTACTTGTGTATTTGAAATGTAAGTATTAGCATTATTCAGTAGTGAGTGATTGGGGCTCATAGGGAGTTTCATGTTACAGTTATGGCCCTGTCTAAAGGTTGTTTTCACACACAGTTTGAAATGCTTTCATTGCAGTTAATATTTCATGTTGTTTGTAAATCGTACGCTTCTTTCGCTGAACAGACACTATCCCTGGCCCACTAAACCAAGAAACCTCCTTTTACAATGAAACACTAAATGAATAATAGATTCATAGTGATGCATTGTGGACTCCAGGGCTCAAGGCATGGGGGTGTTCGGAGGTAGGCACATTTAAATGAAAAAAAGGAAGCTCATAATTAACTCCAGCTGCATTGACCAAATCCGGAGGAATATCATTTCTTGGTGAACTTTAGGATATTAAGTTTGTGGGGAACCGTTCCAGAAACGTGAGGGTGATTATTCTGACTACTTCAAGTTCTGTCTAACAATTTAAACGGCTTCTGTTAATAATTAATAACTAAAGGCATGCCTAGTCTTTTAGAGTGTTTATTGTTAATAAGTAATGATTATGATTATATTATTGGTATGACCACTGTGAGAGATAGACCATATGCGTGGGTTGGTTACCATATTTAGCTTGAAAAGAGGTTGTTTCATGAACAGTTTGCTGCGAAGCTTGTTTATTGTGTATCTACGGTTTTCTCTTTCCTTCAAGTACAAGAACTGATCCAGTTAAAAATTTAAAATACATTTCATTTCATGCTGTTCATCTCATCTCTTGTCTCTTTTTTATGGAACAAAAGCTTGTATAATAATGCGGCATCATCAAAAACTGATTCAATCTAATATTCCACTGATGAGTTGACATGCGCTTCAAAATCATATGCAAATGATATTTTTGTTTAAAAGTGTATTATTGAATGTCATGAAAGGCAACTGGGCAGTGCAGTGGCCTGCCGCAAATCATAATTCTTGGATCAAATTTGAGCAAATTCTCAGCCTCCTCCATTACATTGTGTAACCTCGGTGGCTATTGCATTTAATAACTTCATTTGCCTCTGAGGACACACAAGGTAGCTCTATAGCCTTAGTATTGTGCTGTTGTAAAAGCAACAAAATTGAGCAATTGCGCACACAAGGCTATATGGTAACTGAATCATTTTTGTAAATGCAGTTTTGATAATAGCATGACCTTCAGTGTATGCGTGGGTCAGAGAACCATTGAATCATAACCGAAAATTTGCTGAAAACCTTCAGCAAATTGTGAGGGAAATATGTTTAATAATAATAATAATAATAATAATAATAAATTCTCCAAAATGTAATTTAAAAATATAAATGTATTTTCTGAAGTTTTTTTTTATATATATATTTAATGTATTGTTCACTGTTTTTGGTGGTTGCCACATAATTAATTCTGGTTTTACAATGTTGATCTCTTTAATCTATGCATCATGTGTTGATAACATTCCTTGATGTGCATCACCATCACTGTGTTTAGTGTATGTATGCACAGCTTTAGTTTGTCGTTGTCTGTCTTTGCAGAGACTCTTCCTGCGCAGTAACATCCAGTTTATACAAGGTGTTACTATGAGAGCAAAAAGCAATAAAAGTACCTTAACATGCACCTGTGTATGCACCAGTGCCACTGGACATGCAGTTTATTTGCCCATTTCACAACAGTGTACTTGTTCAGTGGATTGTGCAGATAGTTTATCAACACTGTACGGTTCGGTTAAAACGTCTGGCTTCTACACAGCATGCTACTAAATAAAGCAGGGGTAGTTTGGGATCCTGATTGACAGATGAAAATAAACAAGCACATGCAATATTAATCTCTCTCAAAATCTTTTTTGATGAGAAGTTTGGCTGTTTTGTAGAGAACTCCCTATCATGAGTCACAGCATGCCTACGCAAGGAAACCAATCCACTTCCTGCTTTGCTTTCATCTTGGAGGGATCCCATCTCAATTTTGTTCCTGCCTCTGGCTGAGCGGTTTTCCTGTTCTGACTAATGGCACGTTGGATTCAGTGCAATACATGAACGTAATGTTTCCCTGAGGTCACAACGTGAGCCTTTTCGCCATCCAGCCAATGGCAGCGCAGCAGAAAGTAAACCAGAAAGTTAGATTTTCATATTCATGGGTGTAATTCTCACAAACTCAGAGCTCTGCAGGAATCGAGACTGATATGATATTCATAAGTGCAACTTCCACAACATTTGGATGAAATTTGGTGCATCTAAATCTCATGGTCAATGCCAGAAGTTCAATGGGCTGCAGAATTGGACCTAGTATTACAACAAACAAAGCTATAACTTTGTTTTGCAAACAGCTACAGTCCCTAATTAGGAACAAAACCAGACAATGTTCCTTGGTAAGCTCTAAACTCAAGCATTTGCGCATAATCAGTGCTGAAATGTCCAACACAGTTGTTTTGGATGGAGTTTTTTTGGGGGGATATTGCAGGTCTTCAGAATGGGATGCTGGAGTGTCAGGGTTGTTATTGTTAACTAAAACTATTAAACATATTTTTGTTAATTGTAATAAAGCTGAAATAAAATAAAATGTAAATATTATATGAAAAATGTAGCTTAAATTGAACTAAAATTACTAACTGGAAATAAATTAAAACATCTAAAACTAGAACTGTGTGTGTGTGTGTGTGTGTGTATGTGTGTGTGTGCGTGCATGTGTGTGTGTGTTAAAATAAAAACTGAATTAAAAATAATAAAATAAAATAATAAAAGCTCATTTAAAATATTATGAGCTCACATTAACTAACAATGAACAGTTGTATTTTTACAAACTAACGCTAACATTTATGAATGTTTGTATGTATGTATGTATGTATATGTACAAGGGAAGCAGGTAAATGAACACTATTGAAACATTTATATGTGTATAAACAAATACAAATATTTAAATGTATATAAAAATGGTGTAGGATTTTCACTGATTTTCACCCATTTTCACCCATTTTTTCACTCAGATACTGCTGGTAAATTTCACAAATAATTATAAATAAATGGCAAGTTTAAATGCTTAAACAGTACTTTCTTATAAAATGTACTCCAATAATATTTGAAAATCAATTTTACAGTGTATGCTAGCCCTCGTTCACTAGTCATACCAGCATCAAAACACCATTAACTAGCATAAACCAATTCGGATTAGCAAGATCATTTTGGAAAGTTGGTCTAGGCAGGTCTTTTAAAGAGTGATGTGACTTTAAAATACCTTATTAAAGAAAAAAAAAATAATAATCTGATATCTTTCATACAGTAATACAAATCTCGCGTTCTTGAATGGAATGCCTGCATAGTTGCTCCAGACATGAGTCAAAATAATCAATAACTTCAACGCCCAGCATCAAATCGACTGCTGTTTGAATGTTATGTTTAATTCATATTACACATCTGACATGAACGAACATTTGGTGAGAGCAATGACCCCATGTAAACAAGCGTTCCAGACACAGACTCACCTTCAATGTGCAGAGGTCAAACCCCTCAAGCTGCTGATCTCTGAACAGTTCAGTGTTTGTTTGTTATGATGTTAGCTGGACACAAAAAGGTAGTGCAACTTCTGCCTGAGGTTTAAAAGAATAAAATATTGGTTTACTAGTCTCACATCTGGTCCACATTCAGACTCTTTTTCAGCTCTAAACCAGTGATTACCGAGTGCAAATGCTTCCTCTACCTCCGTTTTCTGTTTGGCCATATAGTGACCTGGTCAAATATGAGCGAAAGCACATTTGATCCTAGATCAGACAACACTGAGCTCACCGGGCCTGGTTATAAATGAACATGTCTACATCTAGATTTCTATTTTCACTCCAAATGGTTTGATGCTCGCTTAAATCACATCGGAGGCACACAGGCGGTAAACTGGAGACCTACCCCAATTAACTTCAACACCCTGATGACACCCGCTCAAGTACACATATCAGAACCAAGCTATCAAGCGCACTGTCTATTTTTCTCTCTCGCTCTCAAAGCTCTTCTATTAATACTGTGGCCTAATTATACCAGTTCCCTCTGACTGACAAAACCAATAACCCAAAAATCTTATTCGACAAAACAATACGGAGCCGCGGCACCTTTTGAAGCAATGCAACTGTCAGCCGAAATAATAGTAGATGAAGAAATCAATAGAACTGAGCGATTCTTTTACATGCAATGCATAAAAATAAGATTTTTGTCATGTTTTTCTTGGAAGTGTTTAGCATGGTGTATAGCATGTATACAAAACCATTACATACACAAGTGGACAGGCGTTTACAGCTTTAGATGAAGGAAAATTGATTAGCTATTCGAGAAGTGCTATATTTATAAAAGTATGAGAAGATAAATGCATTTATTTGTTGGTTTGAAAACTGAAAATGAATAAAAACAGCACGATGGGGGTTTGTCAGCGACAATCATTTTAATGAATGTTTTTTGGTTGAAGTGTTTGTTTAATGAGTATTGAAATGTTAATTGCGGTACAAAAAGCATAATCATGTTTTCCATTTAAAACGCTGAACAGATAAACAATAACAATAAGCATAAATTGTCTGCAAAGTGTGATTAGGAGATCCTAAATATTTGCCATCGTCGTTTACTGTATAGCACTTAATGTCTGTCTGCTTTATGACTTTGAACATCTTTAATAGCTGCTTCTCATGCTGAATCCAAAATGATTAGTATTCATTGTGAAAATATATTTGTGAGCTCTTGTCAGGCCTATATGTTCGTCGCAGTGTGCGATGCTGGCGGATTGTCAGCCCGGGGGAAAATTTATGCATTAGGAATTTGCCTCATTAGACATATTCTGAACGGCTACAGACCATTCAAAAGATAAATTTAGCGCTGCTTTCATCTTAGTCGTGCAGTGTTTGTGCGTCTCGGAATCTTTCGCAAGGAGTAATTGGCATCATTAACACAATAAGCCATTTTCATTAGAAGCTGCATCACTCTCAAACAGCAACAACATTACAAAAAGTTGGATGGTGGTGGTTGGTCATGTGACGCGTCATGGCTGACAACTTCTAGTTGAGAACTTGATGAAATACCTAAAATCACCCATTTATATTGAACACAAGGAGCTCTATGCATTTCTAAGCATATTGGTGTAGAGAGAAGCAGAGGCTGAGAAAGAGAACAACCATTTAAGAAGCAGTGCTTAAACAACTGAAATAAGATATCAATTATGAAATCTTTTGTTATAGATAACAATTATGTAAAGCAATAAAAGCATCTGCCAAACGCATAAATATAAATGTAATGTGCAACAACCCCTTACCAAAAGCTCTTGAAAATTATTTTGTCAGCAATCCAGCAGCATTGTCTCTGTTTTGCATCAATGACAGCAGGTATGAGAATCAGATTAATATCTGCCTTTTCCTGTTATTATTTTGTGCACGCACTTCCTGAAATGACTAATGAATTTCATTGCAGGTGCTATTTAATGTATTTGCATTAGCATCGCCTTGAGCTTTTGCGCATGCATGCAGCTACAGTACGCCCCAAATTAAACACTGTCAAAAGTTTGGATGACTTTACTATTGTTCGAAAATGTGGAAAAAAGTTGCATCTTAGCAGAAGTATGCATTAAAATAAACCTGCAAAAACTTTGGCCCCCCAAGCTGTAGATGAGTTTGTTTCTTTATCAGAAGAATTTTGGATAAATGTAGCATTCCATCACTTGCTCAGCAGTGGATCCTCTGCAGTGAATGGGTGCCATGAGAATGAGAGTCCAAACAGCTGATAAAAACATCACAATAATCCATACCACTCCAGTCCATTAGTTAACACCTTGTGAAGTGAAAAGCTGCTTGTTTGTTATGAACACATCCAAATTTTTAACTTTGAATCAATGCGGATGGCTACAATATGAGTCCTCTATCCATAATAAGCTTCCTCCAGTGAAGATATCATCTCGTCTGAATCAGGAGAGAAATACGCACAGAGCTAAAACAGCCAAAACATTTCTAAACAAATACATGTGTGGATTTTGATATGAGAGGACAACAGGAGATGGACCTTTTCACTGAAATTATGGACTATTTTAGCCACAAGCAACAGTTTGAAGTTAAAACACCTTAATGATGGATTTGACGGATCACAAGACATTAACTGATGGACTGGAGTGGTGTGGACTGCTGGTGGATTTTTGTGATGTTTTTATCAGCTGTTTGGACTCTCATTCTGACGGCACCCATTCACTGCAGAGGATCCATTGGTGAGCAAATGATGTAATGCTACATTTCTCCAAATCTGATGAAGAAACACATTCATCAATATCTTGGATGGCCTGAGGGTGAGTAAATTGTCAGCAAATTTCCATTTTTGAGTGAACTATTCCTTTATTAGATCAACTCAGACATTTCTCCATGTGTCATGAACGTGTCATTACACACGTTTGTACAAATACATAACCAACGGACACACACACATGCACAAGTGAATACAAATGAGTCATGGGCCTATTTTATCCTCCTGTGAAAAAACATATTCAGGTCGTTCTCTCTGTGTCCGGGGGAGTGTAGAGCTTTTCACCTTTTAGCATGCATTTGCTTAGAGTTTGATAAAAATAATATTCCTCGTCACGCTACCTGCAGAGAGGCACATTGTTTGAAGTGTAAATCCTTCTTCAGAGGAGGTGGAGGTGGGCCAGAATGCTCCATGATTCACTGGTAAACATTACAGGCAGCATGGGAAATAGCCAGAGAACAAATGTACATTGAGACATTTTCCTCTCAGATCTGGAATATTAATGCATTAACTCACATTTGCATTCTATATGTAATACGTTCTATCAGCAGTATTATTTAGGAAGCTTTCTCGATATTAATATGTCAGTGAGTTACAAAAGCCTCACAAACTTGGAAGCTTTTCCATATAATTTTTTAAGCTCTAAATATATGCACGTTTTATTTAAATTGAATGGGGGGGGGGTAGTATAATTGCATTCAGACTG
>JAFVLL020008377.1:0-25881 GCA_021397915.2 Tor tambroides
GTAGTCTTCTGAGGTCAGATTTGGTAGCTGAGCTGAACCAGACAGGTATTGAAGTGCAGAGGATGGATTCAATGATGGCGGAGTAGAACTGTTTCAGCAGCTTCTGTGGCAGGTTGAACTTCCTCAGCTGGCGAAGGAAGTTCAACCTCTGCTGGGCCTTTTTAACAGTGTCAATGTGTGTGTCTCACTTCAAGTCCTGGGAGATGGTGGTGCCCAGGAACCTGAATGATGGTGCTGTTCATGATGGTGAGTGGGGGGAGAGCGGGGGGGTTTCTCCTGAAGTCCACGATCATCTCCACAGTTTTGAGCGTGTTGAGCTCCAGGCTATTAAGACTGCACTAGATGGCCAGCTCCTTAACCTCTTGTCTGTAAGCAGACTCGTCACCATCCTGAATGAGTTCAGTGTGGTGTCGTCTGCAAACTTCAGGAGCTTGACAGAGGGGTCTTTAGATGTGCAGTCGTTGGTGTAGAGGGAGAAGAGCAGTGGGGAGAGAACACAGCCCTGAGGAGCTCCAGTGCTGATCGTACGGGTGCTGGATGTGTATTTTCCCAGCCTCACTAGCTGCTGCCTGTCTGTCAGGAAGCTGTTGATCCACTGACAGACAGAGGTGGGCACGGAGAGCTGAGTTAGTTTGGGCAGGAGGCGGTTTGGAATGATAGTGTTAAAGGCTGAGCTGAAGTCCACAAACAGGATCCTTACATAAGCCCCTGGTCTCTCTAGATGTTGCAGAACATAATGCAGTCCCATGTTGACTGCATCGTCCACAGACCTGTTTGCTCTGTAGGTAAACTGAAGAGGATCCAACAAGGGTCCAGTAATGTCCTTCAGGAGGACCAGCACCAGTTTTTCAAATGACTTCATGACCACAGACATTAGAGCAACTGGCCTATAGTCATTTAGTCCTGTAGTTTTGGATTTCTTTGGGATGGGGATGATGGTGGGGCGTTTAAAGTATCTTCGTGAGGGTTAGCAAACAATGACAGAATGTTTACTATGAACTATGTATTTAAAGGGATAGTTCACCCAAAAATGAAAATTCAGTCATTAATTACTCACCCTAATGTCAACCCAAACCTGTAAGACCTTCATCTTTGGAATGTTGAATTTTTGAATAAAGTCATTATTTTTGTGCACAAAATATTCCTGTAGCTTCATAAAATTAAGGTTGAACCACTGATGTCACATGGACTATTTTTACTATGTTCTTACTACATTTCTGTGCCTTGACCAGGGTAATTCCCTTGCTGTCTATGGAGGGTCAGAAAGCTCTTGGATTTCATCAAAAATATCTTAATTTGTGTTCCCAAAGATGAAAGGTCTTACGAGTTTGGATCGACATGAGGGTGAGTCATTAATGACAGAATTTTCATTTTTTGTGAACTATCCCTTTAAACACTCAAATCTCGTACAAGTTATGCAATGAAACTGTTGTGGAAAAATGTTTCCAACTCTTATTGTGAGGCAATAACTCCAAGAGTATAGAATAAAAAATAGAGAGTTTATTCTTGCAAGAAGGTCAGAAAATCATACAGAGCATCTGCAGTGTGTGTAACAGAGAGGAATACTTTGACTCAGAATTTATATGCTAATCAAACCAGGATGTTTCCATCTCATCCAATCATAATTCATACTCAACATAATGTCTTCTTTCTGGGTATCTGTCTATTTCCTTTTCTAAGTATTTAATGCAATTCATCTTCTTAGAAGCTAAGAATGAATGTGTCTCACACTTGTCTTGCACCTTCGACACATGAGTATCAAGATGTGTCTAGAACAGAATAAGGAGACAATGAAATAATATTCCTCTTCTTGCCTCTGCAAGAAAGTGTTTTTAGCTCAAGCATTACATTCTTTAACTTGTTTGGTCTAACATACGCTTAAAGAGCAAATGAAAGAAACATACAGAAACCCAAATTTTATTACACACCTGATTCAAAGGATTTATAATTAATTTTGGATGTGAATTTACTATTTTGGAAAACAGGAAATGGAGGCTGACCAGTGCAAGTAGAGTTTGGTCAGGGGAACAGGACAAGGCCTTAAATATCCCAGTCTTTTGCTCCATCACAGTGATATTCAGTTAAGACCGAAGAGGAGGAAGTCACTTTGGTGCTCACTTCATGTGGCTCTTTGAAGGCGATTGCATTTTTTAACATGTTTTTGAAAAGTAATCTGAGGGAGGCCCAGAACTCATTTAGAGTTTTTAGATAGATCCTGTATAAAATATTAGACCCTGAAGACAGCACCAAGAGCTTCTCAGGAAATTATTATTTCAGCATGTGAGCGAGGTGGAAGTGACAGATGTGTGTATCACACTAACCTTACACACACACACACACACACACACACACACATATACACGATGATACTCTCCTCCAGTTGCCATTAAGATGATTACATTTATCTTTTTGCTTTTAGCTTCTGTCCTGACATGTTCTCTCCCCTCAGCCTGGGAGAATCTCCTGCAGCTGTTGCTTTGATATTAGCTTTATGAATTTGCGTGAACCGCATATACCTCAGTAATCTGCCTGAATGCGCTGCTGGCACTGTGTTATCTCCCTCTCTCTCTCTCTCTCTCGCTCCCTCTATCCTTTCTTCTCTCTCTTTTTCATCTCCAAACATTAATCCTTCCATCAAAGTCTTGAATGTGCTCTTTTTGGTCTCTGCCTGTGTTCATTAATGAAATGAACGCGGGGTGACAAGCCACTGATGGGATGAAGACCCTCCCCAACCCCACTCCCACTGTTTTCATTTGATTGAATGTCCTGTGTTCTTCTGTATGTCACACATAGACCAGACTGCACTTTTACCTCAGGTAAACCGGAAAAAAAAAGAGTCTCGTAGCTTGAGGCTGTGCTCTCTGCCTAACATTCTCCTCTTTTCTGCTATTAGCCTGGAAAACCACAATGCATCATTGATTGTGAAATCCCTCTTCAGCATGGTTTTATGAGGGACTCATTCCCCTGAGCTGTTAGATTAGTAGGTTAATTTTGATTGAGACAACAAGAAGAGCCTGTTTTCTCTTTTGTGTGACAGACATTGTGCCTTCGTATGTGGTTTGTGAATCTGTTCCCATTACAAAGGAAAAATCATTCTTAATTTACATAATTGATCTATAATTTCAGCTATGTACTGTTTTCCATCAGTTGCCGGTTGAATAATACAATACAAATACAAGAGAATTTTAATTAACTATACAGCTGTTGGCACAGTTGTTGATATATGGGCAGACCTTTTCAGAGATGAGCTATTTTGATGAATTTGGCATGCAGCAATAATTAGATATTAGTTTTTTGTTCAATATTTTTTGTTAAACTTTACAAATTAGTCTTTTTTCCTTATTTTAGAATTTTTATACTCTGTAGCTCTGAAATGGCCCCATTTTGGCATACAGTAAGGACCCTGACCGTCCAGGACCGCTGTTACAAATCTAACACATGACACATAATTCAAGCAGTTTCTGACCTATTAAGCTTTAAAGCAAACACATCCAGGTGCTTTTCTAAGAGAAACCCATAGAGACTTGCTTTATACACCTCAGAGTGTTTTTTTTTCTGCTGTCAGATGAGTGGTGTCGCAGTGTGACCCGAGGGGAAGAGGAAAGATGAAGAGCTGACAGCCTGACTCTGCTTTGACCTCACCCCAGCTTCCTTTATTGCTCACTGGTTGCCATAAGAACGGCAAAGCATCACATGCTTTCTTCATTTAGGAGCTGCACAGGGGGTGAGTACTGCCACAACAATGTGAAAGAAATGCGTCAGAGGAGTGTTTTTTTATGCTTACATTTTTCTGGCTTGTTAAATGTATTATTGTTCTAACATAGTTGCTGCAGTAACTCATGAATCATCTTCTTGTGGGCAATTCTTCAATTAGGAAAACTTTTCTGTCCACTATGATGATTTTAATGAAAAAGTTTTAAAAACAGATTGTAATCGCTTTAAATTCCTTTTTGTGTCTCATGAATTATTATTTATTTATTTTTTTTACCAAAAAATTATTTTATATGAGCTTTCATTTTAAAAGCTTTAAATTTGATATTATTTTTTATAAATTATATATTTATTTTTTATTAGATTTATATATTTTAACTAAAATATTTTTTTTACAGTTTTTGTCTATTTTGCACTTAAGCCTTATAAGCTCCATTTATCTAATTTTATTTATATATATTATTGTATTTATTGATTTTTTAAATTTATTGATTTTTTAAAGACATGCAGTCTGAACAGACAAAAAACTGTACTTCATTTAGTACATTTAAATGGTCATAAAGTCACACCAGAGCTGTTTATGGTAAAAAATCACCGTCTATGTACTGTTGTGACATGATTTTTGACTTTCATTTTTTTATGCGACGTCAGCAGTCCAGGCCAAATACATGATGCATTCTCAGATTTTCTTTGTTTCAGTTTATAGAAGTGTACATTTTTGCTTGTGAAGTTCCAGACCTTGTCATTTGCTTATGCAAATGATGGTGAAATTTACACATAAATCAAAAAATGTGTTTTTGCTTATGCAAATGATGGTGACATTTACACGTTGAAAATGTACACATAAATATGATAAAATAAAATCTAAATGACTTAAAATCCTGAAAGAAGTGCAATATTTCATTGCTTAGGAGGATTAAAAGATATTCACTCCATATGATGATAAATTCATTCATAGATGCAACAGAATGTGAGGAAGTGTAGTTTTTCAAGATTTCAAGACAAAAGTGCAATAACTTTAAGAATCACTTTTATGTATTTCCTCAAAATACCTCACCTCACCTAATTAAAACAATAAATGGGGCTCTTGTTGAAGCTACACATATTAAAAATAATGTAATTTTTTTTTTTCTGTGTTATATTGTTATATGTATGTGTTATATTACCAAGCTTGAGTAGCTGCAGTAAGCTGTATTCTGGCTAATGAGCAGTTCAGCTCAGCTCTTTATTTGTAGGTCTGAGTGAGTGATTGAGTGTTTCACATCTCCTGATGTAGTGTTATTCAACCTTTCTGTTACTGTTCCAGAGCAGCTAATCATCCTGATAATGAGAACACTCTTGTCTGCTCTCTCTCTGTCTCCATCTCTCATGCTTTCAATTTTTGTTTCAGTTTTGTGTAAATTACTGGCATGGCAAAACCATCTACTTGTACTGACAAAGGCATAGCTACGTAAAATGAGAAAATATGTATTGTAAAACTACAATAATGTGATAACAATATCAGCAGTGTGAAATAAGTCAAATAAAGTAACAGTGCAGAGTAAACTGTGAAAGTAGCAATTAAAAATGGAAGATGTAAATGTGTTCTCATGGTCATAACTTTATTTTTCCCTCTCTCCCTTTGAGTTTACTGTAGCCTCAAAGTGGAATGAAACGGACAGAGGAGTGAACAGATCAGAAAGCATGGAGAGGCAATGGACTGAGAGACAGATGAAGAAGAGGAAGTAATGAAGGCAAGCAGAGAAAGTTTTATTCCGTGAGGGATGGGGGTGGGGGGAGGGGACATATGTTCCTCATTTAGCGGGATGAGTGAGAGAGAGAATGAAAGAAGGCAAGACAAAGCAGCGAACACTGGCTGTCTTTGATTTGAGCGAATGTGCTTTAAGCTCGGGGATATCTCAGCCTTGATCTTGGAGACGATTCAAGCTACATTTAGGACGGTGCTGGATTACCGTGATGTAGAGCGTCACTGGCATGTGTTTATGGTACAATGCTTATTGTACAGGTCGTGATCGATGATGGTGTTGAGTAACTAAGGGGAATTTTGGGCCTGAGCACAGCCAGACTATAAGGAGCTCAAGAAACATTCAGAATAGTGCAAGTTTTGGCCCTAATTTGAATCTGAACCACATCCAAACTCAAATATGACATGACAACCAGAGATAACTCAAACTATCACATATTAGGCTCCAACAACATGTTTGTTCTGGATTTGATAACAAACAGAACATCTTCATGAAGTGTTTAACCACAGATTCTCATCTCAGCCTCGTGAGACGAGTCCCTCTGGAATACCACATCTATCTGCACCACTTCTTCGCCAAAAGATAAACAAATAATCTCTCTCTCTATTTTAATCCAGTGTATTTATTGTGTCCCTTTGTCTTTCCCCACTGCATATATTTGGTCTTAAGGCTCAATGTTTTTTGTTCTCTTGGCAGCCATTTTCTTCTGCTGGATGTTGTTTTGCATTTGTCTTCGTTGAGTTGAATTATTATGAAGCTGGAGCCAAGCAGATTTCAGTAAATGTTCCTCCAGCCCCCCCATCACTTCTTTAGCTCTTTTGCTGTTCCTCCGTTCTTCGGTAGCAGTATAGTGCTGCTTTCATTGCCCTGGTCTTACGAGAACTTGGCCTGACCGCAGACCTCTTTATTGCCTCCCTGCAGACTCCATCTACATCTTATTGATTTGTTGCAGTCAAATTTGTTTCATGAGAAGGGTCTAAACACTCTTCCTCAGCCCCATTAATTGATGAAATACTGTAAAAGGCCATTTAAGTCTACTTAAAGAGAGTAGACTTTCATGATTGTTTCTTAACACACTTAAGTACACTTTTAAAAAGTGCACTTTATAATAGTAATTAAATGTTAAATGTGTATTTAATCATTCGTCATGCCATTACATTTTAAGGGCCAGATTTACTAAACGGTGAATTAGCGTTAGAACGCAATTCCATAAAAGCACAGATGGGAGGGAATATTCTGCGGGCAATTTACTAACAACGCGCACATTAAAGAACACAGACGCAGCCAGATCAATTCCATAATGATCAGCGCAATCTACAAAGAACAGCGCAAATTACCGCCTGCTTTAAGACATGCTTTTTTAGGGCGTTAAATAATGGCGCAAATACCAGTAATTCGACGAGCGCAAACGTTAGTAAATCATGTTGCGTGATTCATTTTAAATTTTGTGACTCTCCTCCCATAATTTTTGCATCTCAAAGGGAAACTCTTACGAATGTATAGTCAATAAGGTCAGGCGCAAAAATAACTGTGTCCATGCCTTTTCAGCGCTAATTCTTCACTGCGCGTCTTTAGTAAATCCTGACAGTACTATTTTAACGCCAAAAGACGGTTTGCGTTGGTGCAAGTTGTTAGTAAATGTGGTACTAAATTGCATCTTCATTATTACAAATGTGTAATTCCAAATACATTTAAATTAGTGCTGCCAAATGATTAATCGTGATTAATCGCATCCAAAATAAAGGTTTTTGTCTTTTATTTTGTATGTTTTTTGTATGTTTCACAGTAAATATGTCTGTTTACTGTGTATATTATGTATATATAAATACACACACATGGATGCATATATTTCAGAAAAATATGTTATGTTTATATATTAAATAAATTTATATATAATGTAAATTATATGAATATAAATATATGTAAGTAAATGTACATGTTTTCAAAATGTATACTGTATGTGTATATTTATACATACATAATAAATATACAAAATACACACATATATATTATGTAAACAAAAACTTTTATTTTGAATGCAATTAATCGCGATTAATCGTTTGACAGCACTAATTTAAATACATGACATGACGTCCAAGTTTCATTAGAAACCACCACCAGCTACTGCGTCACACCAGAACTTATATTAAGAACAGAAAACATTCATTCTACTGATGAAGAAAATGTGACTCTCTGACGTCCATATGAGGTCTACATTTGGTGTAATACGTTTACTGAGTTGTTTATGTAAAGTGCTGCAGTGCTGATGAAAGTGGAGATGGTACTGAACACACAAGCACATCCATTAATGCAACCCCATGCTGACCTCTTGCCTCCGACTTGCGGCTCCTTCCAGGAAAAACACACAAATTTAATTTTATCAGCTTAAACTTGTACCAAAACGCCATCCGTTAGACTTAGCGAACGCACTGCAAATGATAGTCTCAGATAAAGTCTGGTCTGTAGACTCCCCCAAATGCATTCAGTCACTGCTTGATCACTACATATATAATATTTAGCAGAATCTGTCCAACTTCAATGCTGTTGTAACCTAAAGTAGCCCTGCAATGGAGAGTGTGCACTATACTCTAGAGTACAGTTGTACCTGGAAAAACTTGTTTATTAGCCCATTTATTAGCCTCATAAGTCGCCATTTTTATACTGTCTATTTTTGTATGTTTCAATATGTGCTGATGTATCTATAGAAACATTGATATTGATAATTGATAAGTGACACTAATGTTACAAAAGATTTCTATTTCAAAATTTCTATTTCAAAATGCTGTTCTTTAATTGAAGAAACCTGGGAAAAAATAAAAATATTAAGCTTCCATAAAAAAAAAAAAAAAAAATTAAGTTTCCATAAAAAGCAAAACAGCTGTCTTCAACATTGATTTCTGAAGGATCACGTGACACTGGTAAATTTGACTAATATTTCACAATGTTATTTTTTATAGTATTTGTTATGTACATACTGTATGAGACGTCTTTCAAAATATTAGGAAATCTTACCGACCCCAACATTTGAACTGTAGTGGAAAAAATATCTGCATAATAAATAATAAAATAATGTGTACTTGTGTGATAGCAGTGCTATCAATTTCAATAGTTGAAATGTACATGTGCTAGATCCATGTTGCATATGAATGCTTAGGATTACTAATGTGTTCGTGCTGAAATATATGTATGAAGCCAGGGGTGTCACACAAGCACGTTAACACATTTGGGAAAAATCAGCCCGACTTAGGAATCTTTCTGGTAATATTTTCTCTATTCCTTTATTTGTTTTTGTTTAAATGCACATTTGTTCACGTTGTTTTTAACATGCTCTGTTGACATAGTATCATAGAAAATATTCAAGCTATAATCATATTTTATTTTCTCTATAATCTCACCCATGTCAAAGTGGGATTTGTTCCTTCTTTTTTCTAATCACTCAGTTTACTCAAATAACTCCTCTCTGCATTTGGCTGGAAGCAGTTCTCTTGATTACTTAAAACTACATTTTCTTATTGAATTGGGTTTAGAAATACTCGACTGAATGTTGTTACAACATCTGTACTTCGTTAAAGACTAAAATCAGAAAGACTAAAGAATAATTGCACAAAATATACAACAAATCAAAAAGAACAGCTGTTAATCACTTTTAATTAACTCTATGACAGTCATCAAAATTGAAAAAAGCTATCAGTTTTCCCTCTTTGTCCATGTTGAAGTTACAGTATTGGCCGCTTATTAACAACGTTTGTGACACATTCTGTTTATGTTGGCCCTTAAATGAGAATATAGTTGTAACTCATGTGCTGCTGTAATGAGATTATGCCCTGTGACTTTGGGCGCTGTGCCCGGTCAAAAACATGTGTCGAGTTACACACAGCATGCACTGCATAATTGGGTTACCTGCTGTCACTTGATAAGGCAGCGTTCTGAATTCCTCTACACGAGGAACATGACGTCCTATTGTTTACCTCCTCTCTAGTGAACTGAATGGAGTAGATAGACAGTGAATCTCAACCCCTGACTTTCAGTCTGTGGGTTTGTGCCGTGCTATTTCAATTTCACGTGTCAGTGTAGAGTCTCACAACGTGACATGAATGACCACCTGGTCAACGATGTTAATCATGACCAAAGTCTTAAGATGTATATCAAGCAGGCTGGCATAAAATAAGGTTGACGACGCACAGTCTGCTTTTTTTCTCGTTGCGGTCACACCGTGCTGTGTGACAAGCAACTACCATGAAGAACAGAAAAACCCCCCACAGTTTTGCGGATTAGAGCACACTGGTGAAATAAATCAGTGTTTCATTGTAGGGGTTCTGCCTTCCCATGGGGGAAAAAAAGGACAGTTAAATACACTTAATTGTTTTGAATGTGCATTTGTAGTATACTTCAATCAACAGTAAATACAAAATATAGTATTTTAAAAAAAACAAACTGCTTGTAGTTATTTTGTAAATCATTGTTTTTCAAATCATCTTTTATCATACTTTAAAGAAGTGCATTTATGATGTGTTGACTAAAAGCACATGTAAAGTACATTTGTAGTGTATTATTTGATATTACTTTCATGTATTTTGAGTATATTGAGTTGCAACCTTATCATTACAAATGTGTAATTACGAATTGCTACAGGTTTCAATAGAAAAGTATATTTTAGTTTACTAGTAATGGAAAAAACTCTTCATATTACTCATTAGTGCTCATTTAAAAAGTTTGCACCATTTTCTTTGCGTAGATTAGTTGAACAAAACCCAAAAGATACAAAGGAGCTTTTGTTGTAGGCAGCCACTTGTGCAGTGCCAGTCTGGAAAATTAAAATTGTATATAAAGTATTGAAATGACTCTGTTTGAATGAATGTTTTGGACTGTGAGTGTTGGCGTAGTTCTTTTCTCCATATGGTAAGTTGTTCACACTCCTCTGTCTGTGTAGGTCTATGTCATGATCTGGCAGACATGGATCTTTTCCCAAACATAATCAGTGCAGCAAAATGAGCAAGGGTCCTGTCTTAATTGGTTTAGACACGCAAAATGTTCATTTTTGCGCGGCACAGTCATGCACTTGCACAAAATGTACCATGTTGAAAAATACAATCAACACACACTTGTCAACAGTTTACGCTGTTGACTCACACAATTGAGATGAAATAAAGAGAGACGATGGACGCAACTCAAAATAGTTATTTTACTCAGTTCTTTGTTCTGTCTAGAGAAAAACATCATAGATGAGGAATTTTGCAATAGAGTCTTGCAGTTTGAGCCATGCTGAAAAGTGGTCGAAATGGTCTCTGGAAGCCAGAAGAAACCTTAGTGGCATTTGCTTCATGTCTGGTTGCCATATTTTTGCCACATGTTTCTAGGTGGAGGACAGTGCAGGTGTCAGCTAGGTGGAGGTGAAGGATTAGCTGTTGGCTACTCAAACATGCCATTTAACAGGCAGTTGGAAGTGTTTGGATGAGGTAACCGCATCTGTGAATCATTCACACTGAGCAAGAGAACATAGCTCTGTAATTTTATGTACAATATATTTTTTTAATTAAGTGTCTGAAAACATTACATTCACTTGACACTTAAGTACATTCTTAAGTTATTTTAAGTATATTATTTCCAGAATAAGTGCTTTTTTAAGTATGATAAATGGTACTTTTTCACGAGGGTTGTTTGTTTGTTTGTTTGTTTTCCTCAGTATTTTTTAGTGTCTAATTAATTATGTATGTCATCTTGGATTGACTGATTATTACTTTTTTGCTTTTTAGATGAATTTTGATTCTGAATAAATATGGTTGTCTCACTTGTCTGCTCTTCTGTAGCAGTTCGCTATCATCACAAGCATTTGATTTGCACTGCTTCTATTTGGAGACATGTCTGACACTGATTTGTTGTGTCTTTATTTCTTGTGACATCTCTCTCTCTCGCTGCTGTCTCTGCTGTATTAAACTGAATGAATATTTAATATGTTCACTTCACATACACAAGCACATAGACGTTCTCGCTCTTTCTTGGTGACTGTCCTGTAATTTTGCTACTGCTGCCAGTCTCTAACAAGCTCCTTCTCATTCTGACTCACCAACGGTATGGTAAACAACATCTTTACATCTTTATTAAAGATCTAAACCTGTTGTTTGCACAATGTTCTCGGTTTATCATCTAATTCTTGGCAATAATGTTGTATATGCTGAAGTGCATAGTGAAGCTAGTGCATGATGAAGATACGGTGACTTTCTGACATTCTTCTGTGAAACTATGATGATGTGAAATGTCAGAGAGATTGTTTTGACGTCGGATGCCTTTATTGAAAGGATCTAAACCAATACTTGAGGACTAAAATGATGGAGGATGGCTTTGACAAACAGTGAAAAAGAGGCTTTGCGAAGAGCAGCAGGGAGTGATGGAGAAATGGCATAAGGATTTGCACCATCCTGCAACAATCACTTCCTCTTCCTTTTGAGTTCAAAATTAAGTATAGAATGATACACACTCAGAACACTAGCTTATTTAGTTTCCTCATTATCATTAAGCATTATGAGAATGTTTTGATATATAAACATTTCCTTGATCTTTAAGTTAAAAGAGCTTGATGAGCTATGAAAACATATAATGTAACTTTAAGGAGTCCAACCTAGTCTAAAAATTATTTTTCTCAAAATGTGACTGATGTTCAGAGGTTTGGGGTCTGCAAGATTTTGTAATGTTTGTTGAAAAAAATGTCTCTTATGCTTATCAAGGCGTCATTTATTTGATTCAAAAACTGTAAAATAAGTAATATTGTGAAATAGCATTATTATTTAAAGTGACTCTTTTTTATTGCAATAAATTGCAAAATTAACTTATTCCTGTGATGGCAAAACAGAACTGAATCCTTTTCATCAGCAATTACTCCAGTCTTCATTGTCACATGATCCTTCAGAAATCATTTTAATATGCTAAAAACATTTCTTATAGTTGTAAATATTGAATACAGTTGTTCTGCATACATTTATTTTTTTCTGTAAACTGATACATTCCTTTTTAGGATTCTTTGATGAATAGAAAGATCATAGGAACATATTTATTTGAAATCTTTAGTAACATTATAAATGTCTTTATCACATTTTCTGTACTTTAATAAAATGTATTTTTTTTTTAAAGAATGCTGAACCCAAATTCTCAAACTTGTATTTGAGTCTTTATTTCTCATAATCATGACTTCTTATTCCATGTTTGCCTTTTTATATCTCACAATGTGATTTAATTTCTTATTTAAATATTTATCTCACATACCTTGCCCTTTTTATACATTTTAATTTAGAGAGATTGAACTTGCTGCTACAGAAGAAAGAAAAAAATGGCAATCTACATACCTTCCACTCAAAGTGTGTGTGAAATGCTTTAAAAACACTCTATATTTCTTAAATCCCCCTCTTCACATTCAAACACACACTACTTCAGTTCATTTATTTATTAAGGACAGAAATCCGTTCTCTGGCCAACATGATAACCAGCACATCCCTGGCACAGACATCCACCTGCCCTCTCTCTCAACTCCTGATGGCATCCCGCCATGGCCAGACACAAACACACCTACAACATTTAATACCACTTGTTATCAATACAATACTTAACACCTATACAGGCAAAAATCCAGCAGTGATTTACAGGAAAGCAATGCTATCCTCTTTAAAAGATCTTCTGCCATGTCTGCATGAAGGTGTAGCAGGGTTAGGCCTTGGTCAGTGTAAACTAAATAGGAGCAGACTCGGCAGGAGCGAAGAGGAAAGGTTTTCAAACACAAAGACATTTTGTTTGGCACTGTACATGAGAAATTAGCTCTCACGTCTGCTTCACATACCTCTGATAGGAGTGTTTTGCTCCTTTCCTCTGCAGCTCTGTTTTTGCAGGCCGGCATATAATAACATACATTTAGCAGGCCGGCTGAAGCCAGAGACGGAGCTGTGAGGCTGGAGCTTTGTCTTGGCCCAGGGATGTAATAAAGGCAGTTGATGAGGGTCCCGTTAATCATGTTGGTGCACCATTCTATTGTTCTGCTTCTATGTTGATTGTGAATGTTATTAGATGCATGGATTAAATTTCTTCTGGTGTTTTTGACGATCTGTTAATCATTAAGTCTAGGTTTCCCCAAATCGCTAAGTAGAATGTTAGTAAGTTGTTATTCTCAATTGCACATAGCTGGTTTATAAAGAAACAGGTTTATTTCCCATTATCTGTATCTCTGTGGCAGCACTAGAATGATAAAATGCAGTTAGTGCATCAATTACACACCTGCATGCTCTTCGTTATGTTGCTTTAGTGCTTCAGTGTACAAAAAAAGCTCGTCACAGGCAGAAATATGGAAATCTAAAATATTTTTTCTGACCAGAGTCATTTGAATAAACATCATGCAGCAATTAGTGTACGTCCAAATGACTTTTTCTCATCAAAGCTGCTCTTTTTCCATTATTTTTTCATATTCATCTATACATACCATATAGCATACAAAAGTTTGGGGTGGGTATTTTTGAAAGTAGCCTCTTATGCCAGCCAAGTCTGCATTTATTTAATACAGTAAAAACAGTAATTTTAACAGTAAATATTATTGCAATTTAAAATATTCTCTTAGTTTTCTATTTTAAAATTATTTATTACTGTGATGGCAAATCTAAATTTTTAGTAGCCATTACTCATTCTACTCATTCTAATACGCTGGTTTGGTGCTCATGAAACAATGTGTTTTTTATTATTATTGTTATGCTGCTTAATGTTTAACTTGTTAAAATTTGAATGTAAGAGATGACAAATCAGAACAGAAAAAAATGATATTCTGTTTAGAGTTTTCTTTAACTGGGACATCAAATTAAATCCAATTATGTCCAGCTGCATCTGATTAACACTTAAGTAAAAGCAGAGCTATTATGTCATGTTGCGTCACTAACATTTATTTTCTGGTAACAGTGAAGACATCTCTGGCAAAATCTGAGGACAGAAGTGATGCAAACCGCTGCAACGGTTGTACTCACACTACTAAAAAGTATATTTACACTGAGCTTTTGTGTAATTTATTCCTTCCTTCAGTGAGATTTTCAATAAGCCATGCCCGTTTATTGACTGTGACTGTGTGTTTATTTCAGTAACCTTTTGAGTCACTGAAGATAGGAATCGGCGAGGTGGAAACAGCAGTAGGCGGATAATGAAATTTAATTTGCATAGTCTTTTCAGACAAGCATGCTTGCCCACAAGTGGACCAGTGAATTCCTCTGATTTTTGACATTCTGTATCCATTAAAATATCTTAGACCTGTGAATTGCAGGTGAGAGTTGAAGGGTGGAGAAAAGAAAGTCATGACACAGAAAGAAAACAAAAGTTACAAAGACAAAGCAGAAGGTCTTTGATCTGTTGAGCAGAAGAGATGCCACGTGGATGACCTCGTTTCAGGAGGCATGCATAGGACTGAAAGTGCGGTGTGTTTATTCTTGTTCTCAAAGGAAACGCTTGTGTGGGTGATACTGGCCTTTTGCGAGGCTCTTGAGAATATAGATGCGGACACACTCACTTTCTGAATGTGTGTGGATACTCAGCACGGTGGGATTTTCTCCACAAATTTGACAATTTTCCCTATATGTTTGCACTGGAGCACGTTTCATCTAAAACAACATTCACATCACAGAGTGGGTCTAATATAAATCTGCAGCATACATATACATACGACTAGAAGAATGTCCAGTAATCCTCAATCACTGATCCTCTTCCTGGAACTCTGTTTATATAAGACTTTCGTCTTCTCTTCTCTCATCTCATATCATGTCTTTTCTCTTCTTGTCTCAAGTTCTCCTCTGCTCTGCCTTTTGTCCTCCTCTCCTGTCTTCATGTCTCTTCTTGACTCATGTTGTCTCTGCTTTTTTTTTGTTGCTTTGTTTCATTTTTGTTTTGTTTCGTTTCTTCTCATTTGCTCCTACCAATTCTGCTTTCTGTATTCTCTCATCTCACCTCCTCTCACATCTTTTTTTTGTCTCATTTCATCTCTACTTTTTTTCTCTTCTTGTCTGCTCCTGCCTCTTCTTCTGCTTTCTTTCTGTTCTATCTCTTCTAATCTTTTTTTTTAGTGCTGTCAAATGATTAATCGCGATTAATCGCATCCAAAATAAAAGTTTTTGTTTACATAATGTGTTTACTGTGTATATATATTATGTATATATAAATACAAACACATGCATGTATATATTTAAGAAAAACATGTTTATATATTAAATATATTTATATACACTGACCAAAATTATAAACGCAACACTTTTGTTTTTGCCCCCATTTTTCATGAGCTGAACTCAGAGATCTAAGACTTTTTCTATGTACACAAAAGGCCTATTTCTCTCAAATATTGTTCAAAAATCTGTCTAAATCTGAGTTAGTGAGCACTTCTCCTTTGCCGAGATAATCCATCCACCTCACAGGTGTGGCATATCAAGATGCTGATTAAACAGCATGATTATTGCACAGGTGTGCCTTAGGCTGGCCACAATAAAAGGCCACTCTAAAATGTGCAATTTTACTGTATTGGGGGGGGTCCGAAAACCAGTCAGTATCTGGTGTGACCACCATTTGCCTCACGCAGTGCAACACATCTCCTTCGCATAGAGTTGATCAGGTTGTTGATTGTGGCCTGTGGAATATTGGTCCACTCCTCTTCAATGGCTGTGCGAAGTTGGATATTGGCAGGAACTGAACACACTGTCGTATACGCCGATCCAGAGCATCCCAAACATGCTCAATGGGTGACACGTCCAGTGAGTATGCTCGCCATGCAAGAACTGGGATGTTTTCAGCTTCCAGGAATTGTGTACAGATCCTTGCAACATGGGGCCGTGCATTATCATGCTGTAACATGAGATGATAGTCGTGGATAATGGCACAACAATGGGCCTCAGGATCTCATCACGGTATCTCTGTGCATTCAAAATGCCATCAATAAATTGCACCTGTGTTCGTTGTCCATAACATACACCATAATCCCACCGCCACCATGGGCCACTCAATCCACAATGTTGACATCAGCAAACCGCTCACCCACACAATGCCATACACGCTGTCTGCCATCTGCCCTGTAGAGTGAAAACCGGGATTCATCTGAGAAGAGAACACCTCTCCAAAGTGCCAGACGCCATCGAATGTGAGCATTTGCCCACTCAAGTTGGTTACGACTATGAACTGCAGTCAGGTCAAGACCCCGATGAGGACGACGAGCATGCAGATGAGCTTCCCTCAGATGGTTTCTGAAAGTTTGTGCAGAAATTCTTTGGTTATGCAAACCGATTGTTGCAGCAGCTGTCCGGGTGGCTGGTCTCAGACAATCTTCGAGGTGAAGATGCTGGATGTGGAGGTCCTGGGCTGGTGTGGTTACACGTGGTCTGTGGTTGTGAGGCCGGTTGAATGTACTGACAAATTCTCTGAAACGCCTTTGGAGATGGCTTATGGTAGAGAAACGAACATTCAATTCATGGGCAACGGCTCTGGTGGACATTCCTGCATTCAGCATGCCAATTGCACGCTCCCTCAAAACTTGCGACATCTGTGGCGTTGTGCTGTGTGATAAAACTGCACATTTTAGAGTGGCCTTTTATTGTGGCCAGCCTAAGGCACACCTGTGCAATAATCATGCTGTCTAATCAGCATCTTGATATGCCACACCTGTGAGGTGGATGGATTATCTCGACAAAGGTGAAGTCCTCACTAACACAGATTTAAACAGATTTGTGAACAATATTTGAGAGAAATAGGCCTTTTGTGTACATAGAAAAAGTCTTAGATCTTTGAGTTCAGCTCATGAAAAATGGGGGCAAAAACAAATGTGTTGCGTTTATAATTTTGTTCAGTGTATAATATAAAATATAAGAATATGAATATATAAATTCATAAACGTAAATATTTTCAAAATATATACTCTATGTGTGTGTATTTATATATACATAATAAATATACACAGTACACATACATATATAATGTAAACAAAAACTTTTATTTTGGATGCGATTGATCACGATTAATCGTTTGATAGCGCTACTTTTTTCTCATCTCTTCTCAGCTTTTATTCTCTTCTCTTTTATCGTCTTCTCTCATTTTGTGTTTTCTCATTGTATCTCGCTTTCTCTCCTTATCTGTCTCATCTTGTGTGTCTTGTGTTATTTGACCCGTCATTCCAACGCTATCTCACGACCAATTCGTACGTATTTTACGAGGTGGCTAATTCGTACGAATTCGTACGACCGTACTCGTACGATTTTGTACGATTTGTCTAAACCCTAGTGATGGGTCGGTTTAGGGGCGGGGTTAGGTGTAGGTCATTTGTACAAATTCATACGAATTGTGCAACTCATAAAATATGTACAATTTGGCAAAAATCGTATGGATTTGTACGAGTGAGGTCGTACGAATTAGCCACCTCTTAAAATATGTACGAATTGCTGGGAGATCGGATCGGGCTGGTCATTCATTTGTCTGTTCTGTTTTTCCCCAGTTATTTTATTTATTTAAATTTTATTTAAATTTTATTTTATTTTGTGGTTGTTTTATTTTCATATTATTTTATGTATGCTTTCATCTTCTCTCATATATTTTTTTGTCTCATCCTGTCTCTTCTGACCTTTTGTTTCATTTTTGTTGTCGTTACTTTGTTTCATTTAGTGTCATTTATTTTTCTGTTTTGTCTCTTATCATCTCCACCTGCCACTCCCTTTATTTTCTATGTTCTCTGCTCTCTTGTCCTCTTCTCTTCTCTTCTCTTCTCTTCTCTTCTCTTCTCTTCTCTTCTCTTCTCTTCTCTTCTCTTCTCTTCTCTTCTCTTCTCTTCTCTTCTCTTCTCTTCTCTTCTCTTCTCTTCTCACTTTGTATCGCCTCACCTCATATCTCTTCTGATTTCGTCTTGTCTCATCTCTCTCCTGTCTTGTCATTCTTATCTACGGTGTATTGAATTGTTAAGGAAGATGTCTTGTTAGTGTATGTATGCTAACATGAGCATGCGTGCTGCACTGGGTTCTTGAGCGCTGAACTGTTTCATGTGTTTCAGTTGGCAGGGAAGCGGCAAAAAAACGACATGCTGCAGATTAAAGAGAAATGCATGTCACATCTAATATCTCATGTGATTGTCATGTAATCGAAGCTCACCACACACACACACACACACACACACACGCTGTGCCGTTCACCCGCAATTATTTTGTGTGTGCAACTTTAATGTAAAAAAAAGGAAGCGCACAGTCTTATGTATGCACAATAGTCTTTGATGAAGAAATAGTTTGGAAAAGATTGTTGTTTCTATGTCTGTGTCATTTCACACACAAGTTCGTTCAGAGACTAGATTGTTCATTTCAAAAGAAATGGACCCTCATAGAGCCCCATGTTGATATTGATTCGTTGACATCTGTTTATTCCAAAAGCGATCACAGCTCTCGCAACACAAATTGATTCTTTGTTTGAGCAAAGAATCAAAGCCTGAGAGTGAAGGATGGTGCCTATTATCTAAAGCAACAATGCTGAACTGTCATATAACACGATTTAATCTTTTTTTCCACCACATAACAACAGTTCCAGGAACCGTCAAGCATTCTCTCACAGGTATCCGCCATAAACTCTCTCTGAGAGATCTGTAGAAACAATCACTGGCGCATCTTATCACATTGTGGTTATTGATGGCAGCAGGGACACAGCCATACAAGAGAATGATGCAAGCGCACACACAGTACCCAGTGTGCCCGTCTGAAGAGGCACATGGAGTTTTTTAAACTCTTTGATATCTGTATCAAAGTACAAATCGTGGGAACTCTTGTGATATTGTGAGAAACTTTCATGTTTTTCTTGACTTTCATCTTGGTTTTCATGTGACACAAGTATCTTTCATGTCTTACAGTCATAAAAAGTCCAGTTTGTGAGAGCCCTTGTTACAAGACGAGTACATCATCTCAAACAAAATAATCACAAGACTTATTTTGTGCATTGCCCTGCTGTGTTAAATGATATGGTGTTAATATTTAAAGGTTTAGTTCACCCAGAAATGAAAATTCTGTCATTGATTACTCACCCTGATGTCGTTCCAAACCCGTAAGACCTCCGTTCATCTTCGGAAAACAAATTAAAATATTTTTGATGAAATCCAAAAGCTTTCAGAACCTGCATAGACAGCAACACAACTACCACATTCCAGGGTTTTTCAATTTCACATTCAGTTTCATCAAAAATATCTTAATTTGTGTTCCGAAGATAATCAAAGGTCTTCTGGGTTTACAACGACATGTAATTAGTGACTCTTTAAGCTTAAGTTATATTGTTATAAAATGGATAAATCTTTGCCACTTTAATTTTCTACTGGATGGGGATGTTTGGACAGTTAAAATTACATTGTTTGGCAACCATAAACAACAGTTTACTATATTAATACTGGAACTAAATAATATATTATATATATGAGCCAGTATATAACACTTAAGCTGCAGAATTGTTAATTGTAATTGTTAATTTTAATCTTAAATAATTTTCATATTGTTTTTTCTTTTCCTTGTGACCACATCACATCTGTGGTGTAAACAGTAATGCATCAAGTTTTTTTTTTTTTTAAAGCGATTTAAAATGTATATGTGTAAAAATGTTTTGCTTATTTATCCATTCTATTAACTGTATTTATTAATGTTTGTGTCACGAATCCGGTTCGTGGTCTTCCGTCCACTCGCCATCCGAGGTCGCTCTTCCATCATATTGACTCTCACACCACACAGACTGTTGCACGTCACACTGGACTGCATTTCCCATCATCCATTGCACTGATCACACAGCTGTCACCAATCACACATTGCACTGACTACACAGCTGAATCCCATCAGACATGCTTCATAAGCCTTGGACTTCCTCTCTCTCATTGCTGAGTGTTGTCTAGCATTTATAGCTCTCCCAGTGATAGCTACTCTACAGAGCCCTTCTGTGTTTTCTGAGTCTAAGTTTAGTCTAAGTCTAGTTTATTGCCTGAGTCATTTGTATCTTTATCCTAGCCTGTGTATCTCGTTTATTGTCTGTTCTGCCAGCCCTGAAGTTTAGCCTGCCTTGGATCTCTCTTTAGTCTTGTCGTTTTGTACTCTGTTTGTTCCTGCTTGGACTACTGCTCACGTTATCGGATTACCCCTCTTGTCAAGCCCTCTGGATATTGTTCGCCGATCAAAGACCCACGCTTGCCCTAGTATTACTCTTGTGTCTTGCCCGTGCCATACCTGTTCGCTGTTGTTTGACCCTGCCTGTGATTTGACTATGTTTAGTAATAAAAGCTTGCACTTGGATCCGCTCGCCCCATGTCTCGCCGGCTCCGTTACAGTTTGTCTTTCTGAATCTTTTGTAATCTAATCATCATTTTATGTTTTTATAAATACATAATCCTTGGCTGTTCAAAAAATGTATGAGTTTCCTTTTTCTGATGAACCAAAAAGAAGATATTTAGAAGAATCTTGGTATCCAAACAGTTGAACAAATGGAGGGGGAGTGAATGATAACAGAATTTTCATTTTTGGGTGAACTATCCTTTTAAGTCCACCAAAGCAGAAGACAGAGTTAGTGAAAAGATTTAGTTTTATACTGTTTTAATCCTGCTCTAAACACCTTCATTTGCACATTTTTCACATCTCTTTTTTAACAAAATCTTGGATGCCAACTGCTGATTCTTTGTTCCATCCTGGTGTGATTCTCTTTGTGACTGTATCCTTATCATACATCTGAAGTTGACAAAAAAAGATTTTTTTAGGTGTTCAGGAAACCTGTTAAGGCCAGTTCGCGCAGACAGATGCAGACAAACACCGACAGACACACTCGCCCCGTTGGCATCTGTTGCCATTGATTGGCGATTATTTCCAACATGTTGAATTGGCATTTGTCAGATCTTGGAACGTCAGAGAAGTGGCTGTTGGCATTGTCTGCATCTGTCGGTGCAGTGTGAATTGGCCTTTAGAAACAATAATCAATTTAGTTTTAAAGAATAACTGATTCATATACAGTATTTATATTTATTGTACGATTTTAGGTATTTTCTTTTCTGCATACAACATTGAGTTGAGAGATTGGAGTTCTGTTGCCATTCTTTTGCATTACAGGGAATGCTTGAACTGCTTGCGTACCTTGAAGCCTCTTTACCTTGAAGTGTGGCTAAATGTGTAAATGTAATTTAAACTATAGCACAGAGTGTGCTTGTTTGTGGATTTCTTTTATTTTTTCCTCTTCACCACACTGCCTAAGGAAGACTTTCTTGAATTCACATTACAAAGGCTTCATTGAAATATATGATTAAGACCATCGCCTGCAGTATTCTGACTAAGACCTCATTATCACTCCTTCCCTATTGATCTTCCTTCTTGTTCCTGCACGTACCCTCAGGTCCTGCATGTGTGTGTGTGTGTGTGTGTGTGTGTGTGTACACATTTAATTAAAATACCATGCCAATGCATCAAATCATCTATAATTCTAATGCCTGAAAATGTTCTTTGGATTGAGAAATTTGCGAATCATTTTTCACTGCCTGTGTCTCAGATGCACAGCTACACTGAAATATATAGTAAATAATGTTTCATTCTTCATACAGGACCACAGTCTCTTTCATCTTCTTTTGATTGAGAGCACAAAAACAGATTATGATCTTTAGCATCTCCCACAAACTCCTCGACATATTTTGTCGAGGACATATTTTGTGGAGTGTCCCTGTCGAACGTTATATTGCTGAGGTTCCCCTTTTCACAGCACTATGTGAACATTTTCATCCATGTCTTTTGAATGCAGCTGTCAGGCAGTGTGCTAGCATATCACTGTAGCTGATGCACTTTGGTACATTATTATTATTACAGTAATTGTTGTTTTGTGAATACAGTGGTTATTTTGACATTGGCACGACAGGCCGCCCAACAGGAGGCAGGATTAATCTCCCACGCTACCTCTCTCTTTTTTCATGTGTGACATTTCTTTGAATCTCTAGCCTCCACACTGGCATCGCCTCCCTCGGGTGTCTGTGCTCATCCGCAGACATGAGCAACATCGGCACGTGCCCTCTTCCTTTTCCTCCCTCCACCTTCCTCCCTTTCTGTTTCTTCTTCTTAAGTTTGACTTTTTCTTTCATTTTTTCCCCCTCGTACCCACTTTCTGTGTCTTAATTTCTGATTCTCTTTTTCCTTCTTCTAGATCTAAACTTTTTTCATCTCCAGTTTTCTTTATTCCCTCTCTAATTCCCTAGTCCTCATTTCTAACATCATTTTCCATTCCCTTTCTCTGCTGTCCTTTTTCTTCTTTTTCTATTTCTTTCCATATTCCTTCATTTCTCTTATTCCCTATTCTTTTTACTCTTTTCCTTCTCGCTATTTGTTGGGTGAAAGCGAATGCACTGTAAAAAAAACATTTTTCAAAGTTGTAAAAACAAAGATTAATGGAGTACATTTTAAGCAACACTACAATAAGATTCCATTAGTTAACATTGGTTAAGATGTTACCTAACATGAGCAAAAGCCTATGTTTGTTACAGTATTTATTATCCTTTGTTGACATTAGTTAAAAAATACAGCTGTTCATTCTTAGTTAATGTCCATTAAATAATATTAATGGATGTAACTTGTAGAAAATATTGATTAGTTTTATTTAATAACGTATTGGTAATTACCATTAATTAATATTTTTCATTAATGTTAACTAAATGTTAACGTGTGTATAATGTTAACATCTTTTTTTTTCTTGAACAAATATAATTTTTTAATATTATTATTAAAAAAATTATGACTTTTCCCTTGACCGTTCAGTTTTTCTAAACGCTAGATGAGCTAGAAGCAGCAGATTTTGTCTAGTTGTTTGTAAACTTAGAGCACTTGGCTGTCTACTCTGTAGGCCAGTACATTGCAGTCCATTCCCATATTAATATAATAACTTAAGCAGCCTCTTGTCGTTCCCTCTGAGCTCTTCTTTTCATGTCTTCTATGGTTTGCTGTTGCCAGAGGGGGGCGATCATTGACACTTTATAAGTTTAATATTTTCTAAACTCCTTGGGTGGACCTTCAAAACTGGAATCTTCCATGGAAGGGATTAGTCCAGAATGTGCCATCAAGGGAAGTTCCTAAGATTCATCTTGCCTGAAGGGGATGACCATTGACACCTGAAAGATTGTGTATTTTTAATTAGCTTTCATCAGATGTTTGCCTCAGATGTAATCAGCTCTATCTGAGTCTGTAAAGATGTGAACCAAATGGTCCATACTATTCAAAAACAGGGACAGTGTTCCTCAAGAAGTTACTATACTTATGTATTCAAAGAAATGTAACACATTGGCGAACCACCCAACTACTACTTAACCAAATACAGGAACATTTAACATTTAACATTTAACAAACTTAGGATTGTGAAATAGGAATGCCACCGGAGGGCTCACTGGGATGTGTCGTATCTCCTTTAAATTTCTTCCTGGAAGGACCCTCAAGATGGGAATTGTCCACTGTGTGTTCATGGTTTTTGAACGTAGAATGTTTATTTACTTTGTGGTCCTTCTTTCCCTGCATTGCCTGACACTCAATTATAACAGAACGAAGAGAAAAGTTCTGGTTCTTTGTCTTGCAGTCAGCTGACCCCTTTTGGGGTCCAAGGCTAGAGCTCCTGAGACGATTCCTCTCGCATCTTATCTCACTATCCAAGTCCCGTGGTCTTTCGGAGACACCTGGCTTTGTGGCATTTGTCCCAAGCTTGAAGTAGTATTTGGTGCTCACTGAGAGCCTCTGGCGCAGTAAAGCTCTTTGAGAGTGCTTGTAGAACTCACTGCAAGATTCTGCCTGTGATGGAGCATCATTCTTCACGATTTTATGATCCATTTTTTGAAGAATGAAAATTTTCAATATTCAGAGAGCTGTCCAAAACACCAATCACACTTACTGTTTTCTTCACACCACAATTCTAGTTTCTAATTCCTGCAAAGCAGTAATATTGTATTGGAATTCCTGACTACTATGATGTCATAGAGCTGCTGCTAATGGACAGACAATCCCAATACAAGAAATAAATAACCAAATACTCTCAATAAACTCTTCATTCTATAATATATTTGAATGACATTTTGCAGTGTATTATGAGTCTTATGACCAATGTATGGAACCTCAGGTATGTATGGTAACTCAGAAAGTGTTAATGTTCCCAAAAACATTGGAAAAGTAAAGAGGGATGATAGTAGAAACATTAAGAAACATATTCGAGCAAGATGCTGACATCTACTTGAGCCATAGAGTGAGAGGGATGGATATTTCCACCCGTTACTACGGCACTACGTCCCAAGTGAAGATGTTGAGACAATCATCTGGAAAAACATGAACAAGCAGGCGACCCTCACCTTGTTTTAGCTCTGGATGTAGGCTGTTAAAAGCATAGCACTCTTGGTGAGGGGAATGCGGTAGAGTAAATGTTTGTTTTCTTTAAGTATAGGTTAGAGAACAGGATAAATGTGTTAGAGTAAGTCTGAAATGGTAGGTGGGACCTTTTTCCATTTTGTACAGTCCATGAGGAGCTTCTCAAATGTCCTAAGATCAGCACTACATATTCGTATATAAGCACACGTCTTTTATCACACACACAGACATAAACATGAGGATGGAGAGAGGCTTTTACTTAAAGTGATGCATTTACAAACCATGCTGTCTCTTCCATGCTTTAATACAAACACATATGAACACTGCACAGAGACCCTCCATACTTCGGATACTGTCATCTTCATTTGAAGGACCATGTAAGTTGTGCTTTTTCCAGGTTTGCAGGTCAGCTCCAAAAAGGTATTGTGTGGATGCCTTGAGCTTCTTTTAACACAAATCATGCACACATACACTTATTAATACTTCTCTGTGATTAATACTCAGAAAGCAACTCTGTTATAAGACAAAACATTTTTCAAGGAAACAGAGTTTTATCCTGCACCACAAAATGTCACTCTGGTACTGTATATTTGCTGGACTCCATTATTATATATATATTTTTTTTCTTTTAGTTAATGTTAACAAATGGAACCTTACTGTAAAGTGTTTCCATGTTTTACAAGAAAATACTATTTAAAGTGCCCCTATTATGGATTTTTGAAAATTACCTGTGTAACAGCTCTAAGTGAAAACATCCTGCAAAGTTTTAAAACTGAAAGTGCACCGTGTATAAAGGTATTGTCTCTCAAATGAAAGAGTCGACTCTGACTCATTGAAATGAGTCATTTTTAAAACGAATCCCAAGCTGTTTCATGTTGACGTCAACATGAAACATTAGCATATTGCCCGCCCACTTGTTGCGCGTGCAGACCTGGGAAAACTTGACTATCAGCAAAGACTATATACATAATAATCCTTATAATAATAATAATAACTAGAATGTACATTTCCTGAAGAAAATGTGAGTGGGTGCTTGCAGTGGCAAAACTCGCCACTCGGTTGCTAAGATGAAA
>JAFVLL020008379.1:0-33061 GCA_021397915.2 Tor tambroides
CCAGTGTTCATGCTGATTGCGTAGCGGAGTTTGTCTCTGAGGATGCTCTTCTTGCTGTAGTTGGGCAGCTTGAGCAGGTTGAAACAAGTGGAGGATGTAGGGAGGCGACCACCTGGCTCCTTCTTACGAATGGTAAAAAAGCCGCGCAGAACGCTACCTAAAGTGTCGCCTGTGTCCTGCGTATGCAATCAAACACAAAGAAGCATGATGAAGAAGCTACACAATCTTTGCAGAACAATGTATGGAATAAGAAGATGGAGTGATGTCTAACCTGATCATCTGACACTTCCACGCAACGGATGGAGAAAGGGGGTTTGAGGTAGGCAAATCCAAGCAGAGGAGGTCTTGAGCAGCTGGTCACAAACTGAGGAGTAATACAGCCACTTTACAGATGCCAATAAACCTTGAAATAACCCAAATAAAACCTTCAAGATGTGTAAAGTATTACCTTCAAGAACATGGCTCTCTCCTCAGGGGAAAAGTCACTGGAGAGAATGTCCCACAGCCAAAGAATGACTCTGTGGCTGCTATGGAAACCTCCATAGTACACAGTGTGCTTCCTGGGAGAGACAGAAAATCACATGCATCATTTTGAGTAACCTTTTTAAGATTGTTCTTCACAGCATGTGATTATTAGTGCTACATGTGGACATTGTTACATTTTCAGTGCTGACTGTGAGAAAGATCTGCACAGTGGTTACAATCGTGGTGAAATGTGTTTGTGCTTGTATGGGCTAGCGGAAGCATTATAAGATATTTGAACAAATCCGTGAAAAATAAAAGATGATTTAAAAAATTAAATTAAAAAGCCAGAGACCAAAAGATGATACCATGGTACTGATGATAACCATGATATTTACAGAAATTAAACATAGACCATTACGTTAATCAGTATCATTATGTTAACACTATGCATATAACCATAAAGTAAATAACTGAGCACCTATAACTATCCGGCTGACACACTAACATAGTAGGTGGCAGTATAGCACATTCAAAGGTGTCGTTTGTGCGTTTAAAAATATGAGATGAACATGATGCGTTTTTAGAGACACGAGTGCAATGGTCGAACACATCTGTCTACATTTACATAAAGAAACAATGAAAAAGCAGCGCACTGGAATGCAAAAGTGCAATCTGTGTGAATAGCCCTAACTATAGTTGCCACCCATCAAAAAAATTCAAAAAGACGACGTTAGGGTTAGGTAACTACTACTGCCACACAAAATCATGTCTGAAATGACAAAAAAAGGGAGACATTCTATGCACAGCTAAAAAAAAAAGCTAGCTCGCCAGTGTGGATGTTTTTTTGGATTCTGGAAAAACAAAAAGTGCTGTTAGACATCCTAGTCTTCAGGAAGTTCTTTTGGTACACTTTTGTACAGTTATGGTTACTAACACTCTATCCACCTCCCTACACTCCTATAATTCATCAATTAAAAAAGGGAGAACATAAAATTAGCTTTAGTTAAAAATGTATTTGACAGAGCTTTTTTTTTTTTTTTTTTCAAAATTTCTATAGATATCGCAATAATAATGTTATTGTGAAACATGCCCGCAATAATTGTGTAGTGAAAATGTGATATTGTGTCTGCCCAGTTTCAGACCTATTCCATTGATGATTAATTTTTGTTCACTGAAGGTGTGATGCATTCAAGATGCTTCCAGCCTTGTTGACTATATAGAGAGGAATGTAGGTTTGATGCACTGCATCATTCTTAGTTTTTATTGCAAACCAACAAACTGACATTCAAAACTCTTCTAAGCCATTGTTAAGATGTGCAGACTCACTTGAGATCATCCAGGTCTATCTCAGCATTGTCTCCAGAGATGAGCCTCTGGACCTCAGGGGTGGAAAACATGTGCAGCCACTCTGGGTTGATGATGCTGCGGAAGCCCCTGATGAATGCAGCCGTCTGCTCCTTGATCTGGGTGTGCATGCGGAAGTGGGCCATCAGGTGGATGTAGCTGATCCTGGAGGATAGTTAGCAAAAAAACATAGTGCATTTCGACTTTTTTGTTCTTAAAGATTAATGACAAAACATGAACTGAAAAACAATCTTCTATTGTGTCCTATTCTAAGCTTGCTGATATAAGAGAATCCAATTGTGAGAGAACAATAGGTTTAAATAGATAAGTTAAGTATTTGTCTGTGGTTGCAAATCCCTAATTGCTTTTTGAACCGCTCTGCTTCCAATACTAATTTGTTTTTTCATCGGGTCATTTCTTCTTATTGTAATGGATGTGAATAGGAGGCAGCACTGCCACGAAAATTTTATTTACACTTGACCGAAGAGACAAAATGAACTCACTTGTTTTCATTAGTGACAGGCATGGTCTTTCCACCAGGAATTAGCTCATGACAGACTAACTGTGAAGAGACAACGAAAGGAAATGAGTGAGCGTATGAGAGAATGAGGAAAGCCGATAGTGTCAGAAGAACCAACAAAATTGATTCGGCATTTCAGCTGGAACAAAAGTTGCTTACCTGCCCCATCACCTCTTCATCATAAGACAAAGTCAGACCCAGATCACTGACGTCCCCATCATAACGCTGAAAAATCAAATCAATAAGTGGTCATGGATATCACTACAAGATCAAAACGAATATGAAACAAACTGAAGAAAACAGCCTGTTTTTTATTTCATTAATTAATTATATAACAAACATACATTTAAGATTAAAGAAGGGTATCAGTTGCCTCTAATGCTACACTGTCAGATTTGGTGACCCTACTGTTTGTGTGCAGCTGTTGGTATCGGACCAAAATGTTTTTTAGGGTATGAAACAAGAGGATTTGACATTACTAGAGTGAATTTGAGTAAAAATTTGAAGCCATTTTGTATTAAAAAAAATAAAAAAATTTGAGAGCAGTAACTTGTAATACTGCCTTGTCGGATTTGGTTACTAAGCTGTATATCTGCAACTGTTCATGCCAGACCAAAATGCTTTTAGTGGTATGAAACAGAGAAGGTTAGACATCACCAGAGTAAATCTTGATAACATTAAAGGCATTGTGTGTGAAATAAATTGGATTAACCGATTTAGGTAACAGATTTTGGTAATGTCAAATGCTTCTTTGTCAGATTTGTCGACCCTGCTGTTTGTGTGCAGCTTTTTGCATTAGACCAAACGAAAGAGATTAGACATCACCAAAGTGAATTTAAAAAACATTAAACCCATTCTGTGTGGAATAGAGAGGGGTAACAGATTTCGGTAACTCCTAATGCTATGTTGTCATATTTGGTAACCCTGGTGTTTATCTGCAGCTGAACATTATGCTTTTTAGGAAATAAAAATGTTTAGACATCACTAGAGTGAATTTAGGTAATTAAAGCTGTTCTGTGTGAAACAGATTAGGGTAACAGATTTCATTAACATCTAATGTTGCCCTGTCAGATTTGGAGACACTGCTGTCTGTGTGCAGCTGTTCACAACAGACCAAAACGTGTTTGGGGTATGAAACAGAGGAGATTAGAAATCACCAAAGAGAATTTGGGTATAACATAATAGTTCAGATCTTTCCAAACTCTGTACGAATGTTGTAGTAGTCACACTGGCACTGACCTTAATGGAGGTGAGGTTTTTGTAGAACTCTGAGTCAAGAGAGGGCAGCTCATCTATGGAGCTGTAGAAGGTGCTGTGATGGTGACCCAAAACCTGACTGAGAAAAAAAGAGGCAAATGGCACGTCCACTACTATGCCTTCATACATGGCCTTTCCAAGCATCTTCCCAACAAATTCATACAGCTGAAGGTGGTTCTCGTGGATGCTGGAGGTTGGGGAGGGATATAATCTCTCATTCCCACTGGTGGTCTGAAAGAGATAGATTGCTGATTTTTAGTGGCAAAGTAAGGTAGGTGTTATGATTGTCTGCAGCTTTTAGCCTTTAGAGAGCAGTGTATACCTTAAACAGATTAAGCGCTGGGTTGAAAACCTTCTTGATGATCTCTTCTAAGAACTCTTTAAACACACCGTCCTGGTCAATTCCAGCCTCATCCACGCCTAAATCATTCACAAACTTCACTCGGATCACTCCCTTAATGGAGTTGACAGGCAGACGCCGCAGTTGATCATAACCATCCTATGGAGATAAGGGAAAAAGAGAGAGATCATTATTATTTTTCTTAGTTTACATTTATGCATTTGGAAGACGCTTTTATTGAAAACGATTTACACTGCATTCAACGTATACTTTTTATTAGTTTGCTAAAAGACGTAATACACGTTATATTCACTGTGTATCAGTATTTGAGAATGACGAAACAGCCATTACCTCCAACATGCGTGAGCGGCGAATGGTTATATGAGTCACATGGGGAGAGGCGGAGCTTGTTTCCACCAATCCTAGAGTCTCCTTCTCTTTCGTCACGATGTTACGGAACAACAGCACCCTCTGTGACAAAAGCAAATCCGTACATTTTGACATTTTGTTTTGAAAGATAAAATGACGATAATTTTGATCTAACTTGGATTCTTTATGAAAGGAAGACTGAATCTTTGCATGATCCTTTGCATTCATGACCTGTTATGACCCATGAGCATTAATAATCTCACATTTTTGTGTGGGATGACATGAGGAATGTACTGAAGTAGCAGCTGTGCTCTTTTTTTGCCTTTCTCCAGCTCTTGAAACAACAGGCTGGGCTTCAGGTCCCTGTGTTACACATACAGAGAAAAGAAAACAAATGAGGCCTATTTTGTAAGCCGGGGCATTTATCTTTCCCCTATATGAGAATAATGATCAGTAATTTGTTTTTGAATGGACCCAGCTCCAACTATAAAGTAAAACAAGAAAATAATTTGACTCAAATATATATACAGCATGTGAGGCTGACACACTTGCGGAGCCAGTGATCTTCAGGTGTGAATCTCCTGCGACAGTCCCGCTCATACAGAACCATCAGCCAGCCGTGAACACTGTGGAATAAGTCCAGCTTCTCTCCTTTAGCATTCTCTGAAACAAATGAATGACCACACAAAGAAAGCACATTATCACTGCCTCCATACAGCAGATGGTTCAAAATAACTGTGGTTTGTCTAAATGAAGCTTTTTACAGTCTCTGCACTGGCTACCTATTAAGCTCCAGATCAGTTACAAAATATTATTACTTGCCTATAAGGCCCTAAATGGTTTAGCTCCTGCGTACCTAACTAGTCTTCTACCACGCTACAATCCAACCCGCTCCCCTAGGATGTAAACTCTGAATCTTGTGCGTACCTAGATATCGAGAAGTCCACTAAAGGAGGTAGAGCTTTTTCACATTTGGCTCCTAAACTCTGGAATAGCCTTCCTGATAATTAGGTTAGAACACACTCTCTCTGTTTAAATCTAGATTAAAGACACATCTCTTTAGCCAAGCATTCACATAATGCATCTTATAATCTTGTACTGCAGTTATATCTGATCAAATGTACATTATTATTCTTTAGCTTGGATGGAACAGCAGCTACGCTAATTATGTCTCTATCTGTTTCTCTGTGACTAGGAATTACTGGAACAGTCTGGATCCAACCCTTAAATGATCTGAGATGACCAAACACCTGAGAAGAGATGATGCCAACCCCTCAGAGGACTTCAGCGGATGCCAACCCTCAGACAACATACAGAATTACTAAATTTTGCCATAAGTTAAATATATTAAGTTTCTACAATATATAAATATATTGTGGAAACTTAATTTCCTGTAAAGCTGCTTTGCAACGATTTGTATCGTAAAAAGCGCTATACAAATAAACTTGAATTGAATTGAAGCTGCAAAAAGAAAACAAGGCTGGAGAAAAGAACGCATACACATACGTAAAAAAGTCCCTTGTTGCAGAAACACACACAAGGGCTAACCAATACCTGCTCACCTAAAATACCATCCCAGATCATCTTGTAAACGAATGTGTTGAGAAACGAGGAGATGGTAACAAGCTCTTCCATTTTAAAAGAAATCTGTTCCTCATACACCTCTATGTCATCCAGAATCCTGTAATTAAATGAATTAATTTTCAAATCAACTTTTTCCACTCACAATGTTGTGCTGATAGATTAATTTGTAGTGAAAAAATTTAATACATAAATAAACATATAAATATATCATTCAAATAAATGCAAAACTGTCATCAGTGGACTGTACAGCACTTACGTGATGAGATGTCTGGAGCAGTCACAGAAGAGCATCAGCATGGCCAGAAGCTGTTTGGACTCTTCCGTGTCATTACTGAGACACTCCAGGAAGAGTCGGAGTCCCCCCTGAGGGCCAAGCTCACAGATGAATGCCCACAGCTTAGGCAGCAGCTCATCCAGATATGTCAGTCCTGGAACCAGAGTTTAATTTGAAACATAAAATCAAGCCTAACAAGAATATTAAACAAATTTATGACATACAATATTTCAAGGACCAAGAATTATTTTGTTGTTTCACTGGACACTACTCTACAGTGGTTTTGGACCTAACATACAAACAACTAATATTCTGCAAAAACATCTGATACAAGTATAAACCTTTTTTCTAGGATGAGGATAAAACATTAGTGAAGTGTTTGCTTGTGTGAATGTGCATTCATAGGTGTGTAAACAGCATAGACTTCATAAATGGTTTCATATGAAAAGCATGTACCTGTGAGAATCTGCAGGCGGATCTGCGTGAGCGTGGTGAGGGCCGTCTGATACAGCACACAAATACTGCACACCTTCTGGACCTCAGCCGAGTCCACACGCTTCCCTCCGACCGGTTTCAGGATGTTCCGCACAGATGCAGACTTCTGGAACGCTCGCTTGAACAGATCTATACGTGCAGACAGTTTAACAAGGGTTCCTCAGTGAAAACAGGACGAACAGAGAGCTTATGACTTGCAACACAGTACTGTTTTACAGCTGTTTACTTTCTATCCTTGGTTTAACCAGGGAAAGAGCACTTAAAACAGACTCAGAGACAGCAGTGTGGCATTCTTTAGACCAACCTTTTTGACTCCAAGGCCCCTCAAGATATTTCTGATACTACTGTTATTGTTTACAGAAACCAGGATAAACAATATATTAAAATATTGAAATAAAATAATTATAAATAATTAGAATTAATTTCCATAATCACAATAACTTAAAGTGATGCATTGCTGCCACATAAATAGCATTAAAACGACATTATTAAAATATTTTCTCATATTAACAAGATCTTATATTGTTAAAACATCTTTTTCTTGTTAAAACGACATATTTTTCTTGTAATAACAAAATATTATGTCATAAAAATTATGTTTTTCCCGTTATAGAAGATATTATATATCGTTGTTAAAACTACATAACATCTCATTTGATCTCTTGTGGCAGCAATGCATCACCGTAATAACTGAATGATCTTCATGGTTTACATTTCTTTTTGAATGACTTGAACCAATGAATTTACATGACTTGTCTAGTTTGTGATTACAGGGTTTTTAAAATATTTCTTTATTTCCAAACAGCAATTTCCACCCAACAAAAAAATTACAGAGCTTGACAGAATTTGCATATATTTTTCAAATAAAATTTAAAATAAAATAATATTAGTTGTTTTTTTTTTTACCATTTTTCATGGACTGAATTAAAATATGAAGAAATAGGATTGACTTTAAGCTGTTTTAGCTTTAGTTTTAAACCTTGTTTTGTCTTATTTAAAATAATGTTAAGCCATCTTGTGACCCTTTGGAGGTGTGCAGAGGTCCCCTAGTTGGTCCTGGCCCATGTGATTGAGTACCACCGCTTGAGGCAACTGATAGTTAAGTATTAGTTTAAAAAGTGGTCATAAATAGGGCAGAACATTTTTTTTTTTTACAAATGGGCTTCTGATAACCATTAGAGACCGAGTCCATGTGCAATCATCTACCAAATAACATCTGTTGTATGCATCCTGCAACAATAGAAATGTTTAGGGACTAGTTTAAAAATAGGTGTTTCTCACTTTTGACAGGCAGATTATTCTGTAATGAGTTTGGCGGAGGAGGGGGAGGTGGAGTGGGATCTTGAGTTTCTAGCTTTTTGCTGAGAACATCACAGAAGAGAGTGCAGATCACTGGAACTCCCCACAGACACTGTAACTGCTTTGTTACCAACGGCATAGACTCATTAAGCCTGAAAGAAAAAAACAAGGGAGTCAAAGAGAAAGAATGCTTAATAGGATGACACAACAGAGAAATCCAGGTAGTATAATCAGTTGCTGTATTTTGTCAATATAACATAGACATACCCATAGTCAACAGTCTGGGAGAACCAGCCCAACACTGAGTGCCAGTGTGTGAGATTGGATTTCTTCTGAGACACATATCTCTGACAGTATGACAACATATCTGTCAGATCCCTGACAAAGTGACCAGCTTCCTGCTCTAGAACTTTTACATTAAAGTATCCCAGCTGAATGAGGTTACCTGGAAACAAAACATAGCGAGACGATGAGAGAAATGATCAAGGAATTATAAACTAAGAATGAAAATGGCCCAGCAGTGCAATTGCATCCTAAGAATTGATTCCATTCACCAGTCCACCATTGTTCTGCGAATCGAATACACACTCCAAGAAATGTGTGTTTAAAACACACATGCTTACCCAGTAAGCACAGAGTGTGGCTTCCCTCCAGACAAACACAGATATCCAAGCACTGCTCCTCTCGACTTAAAAATAAGACAAACTTGCGGAAAAGGTCATGGGTCTGGATGGTGACCATACACTGCAAAGAGCACAAATTCAGATAGGTGAAATCATATTCTCGCAATTTTTGTTTTGACTTTGCAAGATATGTGTGCAAATGAGGTGTTATTATCCTTCAGCATGTGTTTATTTCTTACATCTGGAGTGAGCGTGTTGAGGTGCGAGATGAATGCTGGAACAGACATGATGTGGAGAAGGAAAGACCTCAGCAGGTTGTCTGAGAAATGTGCAGCGATAACAGGCCTGAAACACACCAGAATCAACAGCTCATCACATTATCGTCACTTCACAGAAATAGAGCTACTGATGTAATCAGACCGTGAGATGTCTCAGAGAGCAAAGCCAGTTCTCATGGCAACCGACCTGAGTGACAGCGTAAAAATGGCCGTGAGGGTTCCTTTGGAAAGGGAAGGTCTGGATCTTGCCAATCCATTTGTAAGTAGAATCTGCAAACAGCAAAGATGTTGCACCAAAAATGTATATTTTGTTTTCACAAAAAGAGTAAGAAGCAACTTATCCCAACATTTACTACTATTTTACTAACAGTTTATAAATCACACTAAAGCATCATTTATTTTATGCTTTTCACAGCAAATAAAAAAAGAGAAGTTACAGTGTTAACAACATACTAAAATGTATTCAAACGATATACTACCAGCCTGTGACAAGATTCTGATTGGATGAGCAGTACCTGAAGAACAGAGTAGAAGCCCTTCTGATTGAGATGTCCCATGATGTTCTCACAAATTCTGTTTAAAGCAGGCTTGAGGGCCTCTCCTTAAGAAAACAGAGAGGAACTTTTAGTAGGATTCTATGTATTGTAGCCTGTAAATCATCTCAACAGCTCTGATCACATGTGACACGAACCCTTCCCTCGGATGATTTTCCAAGTCGATGTGTCAGTGAAGGTTATCAGCATTGTCAGATACAGCGTCACCAATTTATTATCTTGCAGTATGTCAGGCTGCACAGAGAAACGGAAAGCAGGAAATAAGCATTCTTCAAGAAGCACTTCCTGACCTGTATGTACAGATAACTGAAAAACTCACACAGAGTAATTTATAGATATTCAACAAACAGATCAGATGTGTATTAACTAAGATTATCACAAGGAAATACCTTCAGTTTTTTCAGAAATTCACAAGAGACCCAGAGCACATCTTTGATCTGTTTCAGCCAGGGGATGGTGAGATCTTTTGAAAGGGCCAGGGATACATACCATACCTAGAAAAATAACAGCTTGTCACAACAATGCAAAATTGCTCAACTATTATAATGTATGATATGATAAAGTATGTTTCAGTCATCGCTTGGTTAAAAACTTACTTTAGGTTCATTCTCCACATCCATGCTACTTAGTATGATTCTACACAGCTTCTCAAACCTCTGTGTAAGCAAAAAAAAAAACAATGTCATCAATAATAATACACAGTATTAAAAAAAAGTAACTAATCAAACCCTCTTCCTATAAAAATCTTAACATTACGTGATGCTCACCCACTTATCCTCCTTGCTCAATATAAATAATAATTTTCTAGCGATTTTGAAGATGGACAATGCATTTCTTTTTGTTGAACCTGCATCGCTGATTGCAATGAAGTCATCAACCTCTTTCCTGAAATAGAAAATGTGAAAAAGTGATAAATCTGTGTCAGGGTACATCACTATGCTGACAATACATTTTCAAACAGCAGCTACTGTGAATGCCATAAAATTAAAAGTAAAACTGAAATAAAAATAAATTAAAACATTTAGAAATATTAAGAAAAAAGAAAAACTTATAAAAATGACAAAAGCACTTTAGTTAAAATGAAAACTTAAAATTTAAAAACCAAATTCAAAACATTAGTAAAATTAAAATATTACACTAATAGTACTAAAACAACACTGGCTCAAACAAACAGCTATTTTTTTTAAAATAGGGTTATCATTATTCAAGATGTCAATTTGCAAACAACAAAGTATTTTAACACAATTAGCACTTAGCACCTGTGTTGTTTTAGCCCTAATTTTACTTTTTTACCTCTAGCCAACAAAATCAGCAAAGACCTTTGACTGAATGGTTAGACTACTGCAAAGAACGGTTCATTTCAGCCCTAACCTTATTTCTCTTTGCAGTTTGCAACGGCAGAGAAATCTTCTGACCAGAGCCTGGATTTGCGTGGCAGCTTTCTCTTTCTCTTTATAACCTTTCCTTTCCTCCCGTGCTATCCTGGCTTTATCCAGGAACTGGGATTTGGAGGTTTGGGTAGCGGTGAACATGTTTTCACTCCAAACTGTGGGTTAAACATTATATAAAGTGTCATAGCCATGAACAAAAATCACACCTGAGAACAAACCCAAAGTAGAGGCTATGCATGCAAGTACAAACAAATTGGATTCAAAATTATTTTCAAACCATGAAAATGAATGTCTCTCATTTACAATTTCAAATCTATCTTACATAAACACACACACACAAATTACCTTGCCCTAATGTAGTGACTGGTAATACTTCTGCTTCCACGGGTCACAAGAATACTATCACATATTCACACGTTTTGTTCTGGAGGTCCATTGGACTCTACAGAACAGAAGAGTAATTTTCTTTGAGACCTTTTATTTATGTAAGAAAATCAGTCGCACTTCTTTAAAACAGCACAAATGATCCGTTATAAACGTTGCTGTATTAAAATAATTCATTAAAATTACTCTGGAAATGATATGTTAAAAATAAAAGAAATATTTGACTTTGCTTTTTAAAATAAAAGACAGCTTTAGACACATCAACAGATCACATAGCAGAAAATGAAATCAAGACCAAGAGTTTCTGGCAGCATTATCAGACCAAAACAAGGCAGAGCCTCAAAAAGGAGGTGACACTTTGATTACACAACAGGATGAGCACTCTACGGAAACAAAATTAACATTTAACATCTGGTTTAAATTTGTAGAAAACTTACACCAAAATAAAAACAGTGATCTGTGAATTAATTGTACCTACAGAGACAATAACATTCACACTAGCTATCCTGCTAGCAAATACTAACACAGTTGCAGCGTTTAGCGAGCTGGCAACGCTTGAGAAATGTTGTCACTTGATAAATGTCTTTCAAATGAAAAGTAAAGAAAGTCTTTAGGGTTTTCTCGAAGGTTTCATTTACCTGAGCGTTTGAGAATAAATGGAAAACTGATGTAAACAAAAGAACGACCCAGACGCCGCAGCTCTAATCCATGAACGGTGTAACCTCCTAATCCTTCCGGAGGAACATTTTCGTCAGGACAATCCGCATTCACACAAGAAATATGGCTCGTACTTTTTATTTGTCGTAGTACATTGATATCGTTACATTGCTGAAGCGATATTACACTGAACTATTTTAAACGTTTTGATTTGAGGTTTAGGACAGCAGAGAGCTGGGATTTTGTACCAAGCGGAACTATTTGTGATACAGCTTTTGATGTACATATATTGAATATGTAAACATATATTGGGGACATGCAATAAATAACTTTTTTGTTTGTTTATTGCATAAACAAGAACAGATTTGTAAAAAAAAAATGGTCAAAGTATATTTGCTAAAGACTTGCAAAATTTGTCTTAAATTATTTTGGTGTTTTTAGTTGTTGTGATATGTTTGTTTAAAGGTATTTGGAGATACAGTATATCCTAAACATACACTATATTGCCAAAAGTATTGGGTCGCCCCCTTCTAATGAACAGGTTTGACTACTTTAGTAATTTCTATGAGTACAAATCTTAATGTTAAAGCATATAATGATATTCTAGGAAATTGTGTGCTTCTAATATTATAGCAACAGTTTGGACAGGACCCTTTTCTATTCTAACATGTCAATGCCTCTGTGTATAAGGCAAGGTTCAAAAAAGAAAATTATTGATTATTGATCAAGTCCTAATCCCAGTTTAACACCTCTGGTGTGACTATAAATGCAGACCTTGAGCCAAAAACTTATTATCAAACACCAATGACTTGTACATATGGGTACAGTCATTTTAGACACTTCCAAAACTGTTGCAACAGAGATGGAAATACAATTTTTAAATACATGAATTATGTTCCCATCGTTGTTGCCACAGATTTGGAAGTGCATTTTTCTGTTCTAAAGAAGGGAGTGTCCCAATACTTTTGTCTATATAGTGTATGTACAAGTCATTGGTGTTTGGTGATGAGTTTTTGGCTCAAGGTCTGCATTTACAGTCACACCAGAGGTGTTAAACTGGGATTAGGACTTGGTCAAGTTCTTCCACACTGACTGAATCAATCATTTTCTTTTTGAACCTTGCCTTATACACAGAGGCATTGTCATGTTAGAATAGAAAAGGGTGCTGTCCAAACTGCTGCTATAAAATTAGAAGCACACAATATCCTAGAATATCATTATATGTTTTAACATTAAGATTTGTACTCATAGAAATTACTAAAGTAGTCAAACCTGTTCATTAGAAGGGGGCGACCCAATACTTTTGGCAATATAGTGTATGTATCCAAAAACATTTTATTATGGCATCTAAAAAGTGCCTGTGAACTGATGTCAACACTACTGATGCACTAATATTGGAAATCGTATCGGACACAAAGTTCGTTGTTAAATATTTGTTAAATATAGAACCCCCAACACTTACAAATTAGCGTATAGTTACAATCACAGGAAGTGAGAAAATTAAATGACAGATGGAGTTACTTCCCATCTACTGTAATAAAAAGCGCGTTCATGTATTTGCTCCAAACAGCCAATAAACTCGTGGCCTGAAGCCTCGTGCACGAGTCTGGGTTGCGACCGGAAGTGATCTAATTCCCGTTCCAAGAGGCCCGAAAGAATCGGGGAATTTCTATGGTAAATAATGACATTTCTCTGATGTTTCATCTAATTTGTATGCTTCTGTTGGTGTGTATTTTAATTATTAATTATTGTGGCGTGTAATTAGCTTTTTTACTAGTAAGTTCGTGTTTATTTCCTTCAAGAAATTGAGAGAACAAGATGGTGTGCTAGTTTAGCGCATAAGCTCCTCTAGTTGTCCTTTTCTTATTTAATAACTAACTTTAAATTAAATGATGTTTTTTTCGTATTCAGTTACGAATCATGTAACGTTATATACGCAAAACAAATATGTACAGGAATGAAATGAGCCAAATCTACTGGGTTTAAGAAAAAAACATCACAGCAGGTTTTGACATGACGTCATTAAATCAGTCTCATTGTGTTGTGAACGAGTTTCTCATTGAAGGAGAGATGAGTTATCATCATGATTTAATGTTTTACAATCTATCAATTTGTTAATGTGGTACATTTAATAGAATTTAAGAGACTTTGTGGGAATGTGAGAAGTGATGAGCACCGCCCTGCTAAAACTTTTGAATATGTGCATAACTTTTTTTTAATCTTTGATATTCAGAACAATTTTTTTTTTATTTGTCATTTGAAGAAATTTACCCTGTGTTCATACACATTTCATAAAATTTCAAATTATAGGGGTGTGTGTGTATATTTGCAATGTAGATGCATACACTATTAATCCCCTGAGAGAAATGTCAAGTCGAGCTTTATTGTCATTCTGCTACATGTGTGGACATTATAGTGGAACAAAATGTCGTGTCTCGTAGGACCATGGTGCTACAAACTAGTTAAACATAAATATAAACATACAACAATAGAAGTATAAGAAAAACAATTATAAACCTATACAACAGTTAACCATCTGACTATACATATACTATAAATAGTTGTCTAAACACACATAATCTGAGAATGTACAAGAACTTTACATAAATACTTTACATGAAATTGTGCAAAAGAGATATTTTGGAGGAAGCAGCACATAGTGCAAGATGATTTGTGGTGCAATGCACAAGTAAACATATGTTATCGTATTGAGTCTTTGTAGCAGGGAGTCCTGCATTTTCATACTTTTTTTTTTTTTTTTTTACCTGATTTTCAGGAAGAGATGTCAGGAGAAAGTGTGGTGAGCTCGGCTGTGCCGGCAGCTACAACACGGACCACCTCCTTCAAGGGGTCCAGTCCCAGTTCCAAATATGTGAAGCTGAATGTCGGGGGAGCGCTGTATTACACCACCATGCAGACCCTGACCAAGCAGGACACCATGCTGAAGGCCATGTTCAGTGGCCGTATGGAGGTCCTTACTGACAGTGAAGGTAGATGAACTCTTCTGCAGTAGCTATACAGTACATGTAATATTATGAACCATATCGATACAAATGTGTGCTTCTGCGATGTCCAAGTCACTCTTTTCACCTCTGATCTTTCTCCAGGCTGGATTCTGATTGACAGGTGCGGGAAGCACTTTGGGACCATCCTGAACTACCTGAGAGACGGAGTCGTCCCGTTACCTGAGAGCCGGAGGGAGACGGAGGAGTTACTGGCAGAGGCAAAGTATTACCTGGTGCAGGGCCTGGTAGATGAGTGTCAGGCGGCATTACAGGTAGAGTACCGGCTACAACGTTTAAATGGATAGTTTGCGCAAAAATAAAAATTCTGTCATTTATTTCTTGTTTCAAACCCATTTTTGTTCATCTACAAAATGAAAATGTTTTTATGAAACCTACCTGAGAGATTTATGTTGCTCCATTTATTAGAGGTATAACAATGCATCAATCAAATGACGATTCAGTGTATCGATGCAATGTGTAAAAAAAATCTAAATATAGATTTATAGATTCAAAATACAGACTTAGTCAGTCTATCTATCTATCTATCTGACTTTAATAAAAATATATAATTGTCATAAAGCAGTTAAGCTTGATCAACTTTTATGAATTTATTTTTTTTTTTCTGTTTTTCCATAACCGGAGTAGAGTTCAGTTAAATGTTTGGGTTGTGTTTTGGTTGCATTTGTGAGTTAATAAAAATATAAATGGATGTGTAAAATAGGCATATATATGCCTAAGTATTATAGCTCAATATCAATATATTTATTGTGGGATCCTGAATCATGTTTTGTGGCACGTTTTGGGATATCAGCAAATATATCGCTGGCCAAGAGAATAAATTTCATTTATTCACACATAAAAACTGATCAACATACATACATAGAGCACACCAGATACGATAAACAGAAGCTCAACCGTATGTGCATGATGTGTGAGTGCAAACCTCACTGGTTCATGCAGAAGTTCAAATGTACTTGTTTGGCGCATGAGAATGAACCTTGTTGGTTCTTGTGCAGCAAGCAAGCACATTTGAGTTTCCATTTTCCATTTTTGATGTTCTTAATGTTTGTTTATATGTGAATAAAAGTAAATTAAATGTTCAGCATATAAAGTGATTGTGTCTTTTTCAGAAGACTTGAAATAAATCACCCAATTCTTCTTGAAGCTTTTTTTGAAGTGTCAAATTTTTGTTGTAACTGACCAAGAGAAATCTCTCAGGTTTCATTAAAAATATCTTAATTTGTGTTCTGAAGGAGAGCAAAAGTCTTAGAAGAGTTTGGAAAGACATGAGGGGGAGTAAATGATGACAGAATTTACATTTTTGGCTATCCCTTTAAATAAGCGCATATGTTCCAATATTAAATATTATAATTTTTTTATTTAGACTTGCATTGTACATTTCTGGTTTACAAATGTTTTCAGAACAAAGATGCGTATGAACCATTCTGTAAAGTTCCACTGGTGACATCATCTAAGGAGGAACAGAGGCTCATCGCTACTGCTAATAAGGTACAAATGCTTTATCATGTCAGTCTTACAGGAATACTATTCGCTTTCACCGAGAACAGACCCTTGACTTGTCTTTCTGTGTGTTTGCAGCCTACAGTCAAACTGCTGTACAACAGGAGCAACAATAAATATTCATATACAAGGTAAAGAGTTTAATTTCTTATAAGGTTTGGATTTTTGAGAAGCTTACCGTTGAGCTTTTACCTGATTGGATTGCTCTTTCTCTTTGTAGCAACTCTGATGATAACATGTTGAAGAACATTGAGCTGTTTGACAAGCTGTCTCTGAGGTTCAATGGCCGAGTGCTTTTCATCAAGGATGTGATCGGTGATGAAATTTGTTGCTGGTCCTTTTACGGCCAGGGCAGGAAGATTGCAGAGGTGTGCTGCACGTCAATAGTCTACGCCACTGAGAAGAAGCAGACAAAGGTAAAGGGTGATCTGCCCGTCACATGATTAAAATCAAACTTCTTATACAGTCTAGCATTTTCTCTGTTTTCAAAACATGAAATCTCTTCATTTCTGGGTTAAAAAGCTTTCATTCACAGGAAGCCTTGAAGTCACAGCAATGTTGCATGCACAGCAAAAAATAAATGTATATCTTATTATATTGTTTTCCAATACAAATATCTAAACATCCTTGGATTTATACTTGAAGCAAGCAGTTGGCAACTCTGGTTTTCTGACAAATTAAGTGACTTTATGATTAAATCAAGACATTTTATATCATCTCGATTCTCAAGTAAATGGTCTTGATTCATGAAACTTACAACAACATTGGCACTGTAAATGATAACAGAGAAAGAGAAGTTTGTGTGCAAATTAAAATAAAAAGTATTGAATATTTGTTGGAAGTTGTATATTCAAACTTTGATGTATTGAAACATGCATATTGCTGTATTGTTCTGTTAAATTTATTCTTTAGATTTTCTTTACTTTGTTTTAAAGTCTGAAACCTTCTGATAGGTTTATATGACTCACTTTTTTTATTCCCTCCATCACAGGTTGAGTTCCCAGAGGCTCGTATCTATGAAGAGACCCTCAACATCTTGCTCTATGAGTCTCAAGATGGCCGCGGACCTGACAATGCACTGCTGGAGGCCACAGGGGGCGCCGCAGGGCGTTCCCACCACATCGACGAGGACGAAGAGAGGGAGCGCATTGAAAGAGTGCGGAGGATCCACATCAAGCGCCCTGATGACCGCACTCACCACCACCAGTGACCCTGCAGTTTCTTCTCTTTTCAGTGCCTTAACAACCACCAGCGCTTCGGTTACGCCCCTCTGTTTGCACACGGACACGTCAGTTAAGTTTATCCCGAGTCTACTTCCTTAGAGACACAAAGGGATACTCACAGAATCGCTAGTATTGATAATGTTACATGAATGTGGCATACAGGGCAGTGCAGCATTGACCTCAAACGTCAATTGTGCATTTTTGAGGACCTCACTAAAAAGATACTATGATGGTGTAAATGTGAGCAGAAGTGCACAACAAATGGTTAGTTTTACTGCATTCATGACATTCCCTGAACGTGTTGCCCTATTTGTTAACCATAAAGCAAATTCCAATGAATATATCAAGTCGATCAGCTAAACTGTCATTTACTTGTAGGTTTGCAGCAAATGGATATTTTCCAAATTTAGTTGTCTGCCGTAGTATTTTTGTATTTGACATTATTTACCATATTTTTTCTGTTTGAGTGAAGACTGTAGGGTTCCTGGTGCCTTATAGATTAATCCTGTTCTTTTTTTTTTTAGTTTTATTGTTGTGTGTTGTCTGATAGACATTGGATTTTTTTGACTTTTGAGTTTAGTTTATCCCTTTTCTTTTGTCGCTTTGAACTGAAGTGTTAGAGCCAGGATTTCACAGTGCTGATAGTGTGTCTTACTGAGATTCAGGAAGTTTAACCGATCTTGAAAATGTCGGTGTGGTTTGACAGTCAAGTGATCAGTGAAGAAGGATATTATTATTGCCTTATGAGAAGAATTCAATCCTTAACTCCCATATTTTTACACTCATTAGAGATGAGTGTCATACAAATTCTTATTATGTGTGCGCAAAAACATTTATGCACTCTGTCACTTGAGGATTGTATGTATGTGCTGGATATTTTGACAGGTCTGTATGAGTTTGGCCAATAGAGGGCAGTGTAGTGTTATGGTGTTTTTACTCATGTACATGAGGAGGAGGCACTTTTTAAAAGCAGTAATTGTCAAGTTTTCTATCCTCCTTTAGCTACAATCAGTAAAATAGATTATGCTATTAAATACCTTTCCGCTGCGCTGTATTAAATTCCATCAAGTTAATTATGCTTCTGGGTTTTGTAAGTGATCTCATTCAAGCAAAGAAACTGAGATGTAGTCAGAAGCGTTCGGATGTATATCTGTAATTGGGAAATGGACACCAAGTATGAGTGTGTAATCAGAGACCGTACCACGTCAAAGAAGCTCCAGGAAGTACGAGAGTATGGGCTGTCCTCTGCTGCAGCGTCACAGATGGTTTGTGATTATTAGTTTTATTAAAGGAGTATTTAAAAAAAAAAAACAACAACCTGAAATCTGTAATACTGTAGAGGTTTGTACAGACATGCACATGAATAAAAATGTTTTACATACAAATTATTTATACACACGTTATCACAAATAAAGACTTCTACAAATTTTGTAGACCAAACTGTGCATTTGCTTTGTATTTTATTTCTGTGGTTTGTATGTATTGGTATAAAACAATTTTAGAAATATGGCTCAACAACAAAGCATGAACATGACCAAATAAAACATTCAGTTTACAAGAAATGTCAAGAACTGTAACTTGAACGCCAGCATTTATCAAAACAACAAAATATATGTTTTTTAATAACCGTTTAGCTGTAATTTTCCATTTGTACACAGAGTGCTGCTTTGAATCTCCATATGCAGAGCTCTTAGTGTGTGTTAAGTGTGTGCGTGTGTGTCTCAGTTTGGGGGATGGAGAAAGATATCTTCTTCCATAAGGGTTTCCCTCATGAAATATACACAGACTTGGTCACCTCCTTTAGATCATCGAGACTTGATCCGTGGAGCCACCTTTGATAATGAAAGTGTCTAAGTACTGGAGCAATAATGTTAAATTAAGCTGAAATATGGAAGTAATCACTTACCACCATCAGATGACCGTTTTTGCCTTTATAAATCATAGGCTCTTGACCAGTGCTGAAATCCACACCGCCCTCCTTTCCTGCCTGGATCTCAAACTTGATGCTGTGAGAAGATCAAATCTTAACACACTGTGTGCAAATGAACATTACAGGTTGGAAAATAAGTCATGTTGGCCTTTTTACCTTCCCTGAACAACCTTGATGTTATTCTGCTTGTTTGCAATCATAGCCAGTTTGGTTAAAGCTTCAAACAGGTGGTCACACTGAAGTACCAAGTCCCCCTTAGATACAGTAAACTACATTAGTATTTGCAAATATGGATTTGTGTATCATGAAAGTCTAGAGTTTACATGAGCGTGAAGCCTGGTTTGCTCACCTTCTGTTTTGGATCATTCAAAGTAACGTGGAGGATCATGACAGAGTCACCCAGATTACTGACAGAAGCACCTGTGTGCACAAGACAGATTCACTGTGGACTTGGTTCTCTCTGCTTTGCCAATAAATGTTACAATAAAACACATGCACATCGTTCAAAAGTTTGGGGTCAGTAAGATTAAAAAAAAAAAAAAAAAAAAAAAAAATGAATAGTTCTATTTAGCAAGGATGGATTAAATTGATCTTAAGTGTGAGTAGACATTTTACAATGCTACAAAAGATTTCTATTGCAAAAATTAAAAAAATAAGCTGTTCTTTTGAACTCTGAGAAGCAGAGAAAACGGAGAAATGTATATACAACCCGAATTCTGGAAATGTTGGGACATTTTTTTAAAATTTGAATAAAATGAAAACTAAAAGACTTTCAAATTACATGAGCCAATATTTCATCCACAGTAGAACATAGATAACATAATAAATGTTTAAACGGAGACATTTTACAATTTTATGCACAAAATTAGCTCATTTCAAATTTGATGCCTGCTACAGGTCTCAAAATAGTTGGGACGCGGGCATGTTTACCATGGTGTAGCATCTCCTCTTCTTTTCAAAGCAGTTTGAAGACATCTGGACATCGAGGTTATGAGTTTCTGTAGTTTTGGTGTTGGAATTTGGTCCCATTCTTGCCTGATATAGGTTTCCAGCCGCTGAAGAATTCGTGGTCATCTTTGGCGTATTTTTCATTTCATGATGTTCTCTATAGGTGAAAGATCTGGACTTCAGGCAGGCCATTTCAGCACCTGGTCTCTTCTACTACAAAGCCATGCTGTTGTAATAGCTGCAGTATGTGGTTTTGCATTGTCCTGCTGAAATACACATCGTCTAGAGGAGAGCATATATTGCTCTAAAACCTTTATATACCTTTCAGCATTCATAGTGCCTTCCAAAACATGCAAGCTGCCCATACCGTATGTACTTATGCACCCCCATACTATCAGAGATGCTGGCTTTTGAACTGAACACTGATGACACGCTGGAAGGTCTCCCTCCTTTTTAGCCCGGAGGACACAGCGTACATGATTTCCGACAAGAACGTCAAATTTGGACTCGTCTGACCATAGAACACTTTTCCACTTTGAAACAGTCCATGAGCCTTGGCCCACAGGACACGATGGTGCTTCTGGACCATGTTCAAATATGGCTTCCGTTTTGCATGATAGAGCTTTAGTTGGCATCTGCAGATGGCACGGCGGATTGTGTTTACCGACAGTGGTTTCTGGAAGTATTCCTGGGCCCATTTAGTAATGTCAATGACAGAATCATGCCGATGAGTGATGCAGTGTCGCCTGAGGGCCCAAAGACCACCGGCATCCAACAGAGGTCTTCGGCCTTGTCCCTTACGCACAGAGATTTCTCCAGTTTCTCTGAATCTTTTGATGATGTTATGCACTGTAGATGATGAGATTTGCAAACCCTTTGCAATTTGATGTTGAGGAACATTGTATTTAAAGTATTCCACAATCTTTTTACGCATTCTTTTACAGATTGGAGAGCCTCTGCCCATCTTTACTTCTGAGAGACTCTGCCTCTCTAAGACATCCCTTTTATAGCTAATCATGTTATAGAACTGATGTCAATTAACTTAATTAGTTGCTAGATGTTCTCCCAGCTGAATCTTTTCAAAATTTCTTGCTTTTTCAGCCCTTTGTTGCCCCCATGCCAACTTTTTTGAGACCTGTAGCAGGCATCAAATTTGAAATGAGCTCATTTAGTGGATAAAAGTGTAAAATTTCTCCGTTTAAACATTTGTTATGTTATCTATGTTCTATTGTGAATAAAATATTGGCTCATGTGATATGAAAGTCTTTTAGTTTTCATTTTATTCAAATTTAAAAAACATCCCAACATTTCTGGAATTCAGGTTGTAGTTATAGATGTTTATATAGTTATTTTAAAATGTAATAGTTTCTCTGTATTTTTTATTTTTTATATTTTTGGTGAGCATAAGAGACTTTTATCAATAACATTAAAAATCCTACTGACCCTAGAATGTTCTCAATAGGGAAAAGTTGTAGTTGTTCTCAGTAGACCAAAATTTTACTTTCAGGGGTACAACATGCCCTCAAATGTACACCTTTGTATCTTATCTACCTCTAATGGGTGCATATTGTAGGCCCTTAAGGTACTAATATGCACCACTTAGGGGTAAATATGGTACAAAGTTGTACCTTTGAGGAGACCACCCTGGTGAGAATCTTAAGGAACGCTACAGGCGAATAATTTAAAGGAGACATCTTTAAGAGTGCTGTAATGTACTTTTATTTAATTGAGTGACTACCCATATCTATCTACCCTTTGAAACCCACCTTTTAGAGAAACATAGTCCACTCTCTGCTTGATCTTAGCCTCTTCTACCAAATATACAGCAGCCTGAGTGAGAACGAGTTGCCTTGGTCTGGGTTTAAATCCATTTCTGTCATACTTCACCACAGGAACGCTGTACTACAGAAAGAGAAAGTGTGTTTAGGTGACATATGTACAAAAACCGTTCTTATTCTATTCTGTATGATTGACAATTGGACTTCATACATTAGAAAGATTCTGATTTACCTTGATACGTTCATGTCGTATAGTCTGAAGAACCCTCATATTGATGTCTTGTTCATCTAGTAAATGAAAGGAAGTACATAAGACATACAAAAGGATCTGTGCAAAACTAATTGTTGTTTATGTAAACTACTGACTGATTCTAGTGTCCACAAAAGGAACAGCAACGCTCGAAGGGTAACTGTCCTTCTTTCCCTTAAAGATGGCACTGGTTACTACTTTTTGTTGCAGCTGTGAAAAGACATTTTCGTCATTATTAGCCAAAACTGAAACATTGGCGAAATTAGCTGAAATTGTAATTCTAAACACTCAAAATCCTATGACAACAGTGATAGTGACCTGTGCTTTTTTCTGTGGCGTAATTCCCCGCACGTACTTCCTCACCATCATTCGTGTGTTCAGCTGTCGCAGAATTTCAGAGGTCTACAAACACAACAGTGTCAAAGACATTCCCAATATAAAATAATACTACACATGAACGTTTGCATACAGTGGCCTCAAAAAGTGTTCAGGCAATTAAGCTCTTGAAATTGAAAATTAGGTCTAACTGTGATGCAACTTTTAATGCAATGGAATTCATAGTTTTAATTGTGGCTGAAGTGATTAAAGGAATAGTTCACCCAAAAATGAAAATTCTGTCATTAATTACTCAACCTCATGTCCTTCCAGACCTTCGTTCATCTTCGTTCTAGTTTTCTATCATTTTCTTTGCACACAAAAAGTATTCTCGTTGTTTCATAAAATGGTTGAACCACTGATGTCACATGGACTATTTTAACAATGTCCTTATTACCTTTTCTGGGCCTTTAACGTGTCAGTTGTGTTGCTGTCTATTCAGGAACAGCAAGCTCTCGGATTTCATCAAAAATATCTTAATTTGTGTTCTGAAGATGAACGAAGGTCTTTACGGGTTTGGAACGACATGAAGGTGAGTAATTAATGAGAGAGTTTTCATTTTTGGGTGAACTATCCCTTTAACGAATCTGTTTAGCTATGCAAGCTCTGATTGAGCATTGTTTCTGCACAGAACTGATCACATTCCACTTTTTTATTTCTCTCTTCTCTTCTTATGTTTTTATGTATGCCTCTTCATTTTAATATAGATCTTATTTCATGTATGATTCATTTAGTCTTTTTATTTATTTAAAAAAAATGTTTTATTGTTTTTTATTGATTTTTTTATTTTCTATGTATCTGTTTCGTGATTTTAGTAACAGAGAATTTCTGAATACCTCTGTCATGACTGGGGGAGGTGTCAGCCATGTGGTCTTGTCCAGGACAGTCTTTGGTAAGTTGTCTTTCAGTCTATTTAGGTAGCTCTGTCGAACGAAGGCCAGGTATTCGGAGTTGTCAGTAGTTTTTGCCTCACGACGTGTGATGTAACCCTTAATAAACCTGCAAGGATAAAAATCATTTCATTATGGGAATGCCAACTCATCCCTTAAAGGGATAGTTCACCCCCACTTATAAATGATGACAGAATTTTCATTTTGGGGTGAACTATCCCCTTAAGTGAAAGGGCATACACCTGGTCAATAAAATGTTTTGATATTTGTTTTTTAAAAAACTAATATTTTATTAACTAATATTACTGTTTAATGATTTTGACAGCCCAGGCTCTGCGATCTCTCTCTTTGCGTGCCTGCACTCCTCTCCAGCATGTCTCAATTTTTGTAGCTAAATGTTGGCAAAAAAAAAAAAAGGCTGAATCACAGAAAAATGCAAAGAGCACATATGTATGCTATATCAAATACACTTTATGTTGCAATGAAGTGTCAGTATTCTGTAATATACTATAAATATCAGTTAAACTATTAAATCAATAAATACTGTTACTTACCAGCTTCTTTCTGTTTTCGAAACTCTCCTTTGGCTCTGTAACCTTTGTAGTTGGCCTGTAATCTTGAAGCTGTAAAAGCATCATTAACAAATGCTTATAATAAAAATCAAAACGTTTCTTTTGAATTCTCTGTTGCTTACCCAGTTCATGTTTGCAGATTTCAAAGGCATCTTCTGTGGCAAAAAGTGTCCTGGCATATCGTATGAATATCTTTGTCCTTTGAATATGACAGAATATGAAGGGTAGTTCAGGTTTGTGTGATGTATTAAATTGTGAAGGTACTGTAAAAGCCTGAAAGGGCTCACCTGCCCATTTTATACTCATCAGGCTTGTAGCCTAGATGCTGCACAAGTTTTTCCACCCCCTCTGCAGGTACACCTCTCCAGTGGGGCCAAGTGGCAGGACAAAGAGCTTTGTACCTTAGGAATGTTGCATTATATGAGCATTCTATTAAGTGTAAAAGTCAAACAGCTTTCATATTGGAGTATGTGATGGTATTAAATGGCTACTGTACCTTTGTAGAAAAACCTCATATCTACGTCGATAAGCAAATCCAGCTCGTCTGACCCTCAGGTGCTCCATTAACCCCAGATATTTCACCTGGTGCCTGACCAGAACTTCATCGAACTTGCCTGTGAGAGGACAAACAGAGTAAAAGAACATCATTCTACTTTACCAGAAATAACAAATTCAATGTACACACGAGTTCTTAGCATTCACATACACAAGTTTCTCACCTGACTGTTTATTGTCATTGGACTTGAGGCAGCGCACATACCACGCTTCCTTAGCTGTCAGAATCTCCGTCAGCCGAAGAAGACTGTTCTTAAACTGAGTAGCCACCTACAGATTTCACAATTCAGATTGAAGGAGATTATGTCCATTACTTAGATATGATGTGAGCTTATTTATTTTATTTTATATTTTTAAAAATGAATATTTCATTTCTTTGTTTCAGCGGTCTTGATTCAAAATAGTAGGCTACAGTACTCATACAGTACAGCAATTTATAGAAATGCTATGACTTATAAATACTGTGTGTGTTGGAAGTATGGAAATTAGCAGAATTGAATCTGTGACTGTTTCCTATTTCTTTATTTTAGGGCTTTCAAAACGATTAATCACATCCAAGATAAAAGTTTGTGTTTACATAATACATGTACGTATTTACATGTATATATAAATACATGTATATTTAAGAAGAATATGTAATATCTATTTATAATTATTTATATATAATATAAATCATGTATGAATAGGACATATGGGTACCAACAATACAATGTGTGCAACTTCCATTTCATCTTTAAAAAAATTAACCATCCTTACTAGCTTTTGAAAACAATTTAGTGTACAGTAATTGAGTATATTTCAGTATTTTTGGCACAGCAAGTGGACTCACTGTCTCAGGTCTTCTCCTGCTGTCTCCCTCAGTGGCTGGAAAGCACTGCTGTATTATCGGGTTCTTTGACAGGCGCACCACCTGTTGGTTACACACAAACAAATGCACATATAAGGAAACACACATGCGTGCACACACATTTACTGCAATTAATCTTGTAGGGCCAAAAATAAGAGAATGCAAATAATATGAGCCATTTTCCTTTCATCCACCCTGACCAGCATTATCCTTTATTGTACACCCTGTGCACTTACATCTTTGATGTTCTTGTACAACAGATCATTGTTTTTGTCAATGAACCCTGTTGAAAAGAATAGATCATAAAAAATAAAAGGTTGTGAAAGCTGGAAAACATGTTTCTAAGGTTTACTGACATCTGAAATGTGTTTTTGTGTCTTCTCTTACCCACAACACAGTAGGTCACCTCCCCTGCATAATGAAGAAGACGAAAATCGCCTCTCTCCAGAGACTTGCGGGTCTTCTTATCAGCCAGTTTATGCCTTCAGTTCAACAGTAAAGGAAATTGCTCTCATTAGACCAAATTAAAATCAAGCAGTGTTGGGGAAAGTTACTTTTAAAAGTAATGCATTACAATATTGCGTTACTCCCTAAAAAAGTAACTAATTACTGTATATTACTTAGTTACTTTTTATGGAAAGTAATGCGTTACGTTACTTTTGCGTTACTTTTTAAATATGAGCAGGGCTTGATTGTTTTTAATATAAGAAGTTCTATTTATAGCAAATGTAAAAGCCCTTTCACACCAAAAAGTGCAATGAATAAACCTCAGGCTGAAGAAAAAGTAAATTCACGTCTGTACAGTAGAAAGCAGGAGAAGAAGGTTCAACACTCTTTAGCAATAAAAAACAAAACAAAACAATGAAGCACAATTGTTATAATTTAGCTAAAGTCATTTTTGCTTATTAGTATGGTTGAACTGGATCATCAAAGGTCAGTAACAAAGACATTGGTTAATAAAATGGGATTAGATACATTTGTGTTGTTTAACATATTTAATTACTGCAGGTTTGCGTCATATTCTGAGTTTGCATTTCATTATTTTATTTCATTTTGATGAATACTAAATCTGTTTTTTTTGTGAGTGGGATGAATTAATGCACATTCACATTTAGTCTAGAACTACAGTAATATCATGTTCACACACAACGCCTCTGTACTTCCGATTTCTCCCAATATGGGGACAGGAGACTCGTCAGTCAATAAATTGGAAAACAAAGTAAGTGGCGTTACTTTTTTAAAAAAGTAACTCAAATACTTTCTTGTAAATTAAAAAGTAATGTGTTACTTTACTAGTTACTTGAAAAAAAAGTCATTGATTACGTAACTCGTGTTACTTGCAATGCGTTACCCCCAACACTGAAATCAAGTCACTAAAAACGTCTGAATGAAGTGCAGAAGTCTTCATCTTTTTTATTCTATCCAAGTTTCAGGTGGCTAGAGAAACATAGCAGGGACTCCATGTTAAACACTGCGTAAAATTGACTTATGCTTAAATTGCACATCCGTTAAAATAATAAATTGTGTTTGTATATTTATTTTCTGTACTGATAATAAATATAATAATAAATACAATACAATAAGTACAATAAATTTGTACTTAATTCTCAAGTATTTTGCAAGTTTTATGGATGCATGTTTTCCTACAACATTGACATTGCTAGTGCTACGGTCTACCTGCTAAGTACAATAACGTGGAGGTCCTTGGCACTCACTCAGTAATTCAGGAACTTAATTTGTATTTGACCTGGATAAAGAGTGAGTAACACAACATCACAATCTCTCCGTCTCTCAGACTGCTGTGCACTTTCATCAGGGCGTCAGTCAATGAAAGGCTTAAGAGAGACAATGTGGCCAAACCAGGGGGTGAATGCTTCAGTTTCAAATACGACAAAGTCTGGCTGATTCTTCCCCATCAGAGGCTTGTAGTGAAGAATCAAACTGCTGATAGTTTCTAGCACTATTGAATGAATTAAAAGATAGTTAATGCAGAAGAACTCTTGTTTAGCGCCACATACAGTATTGAGGTAATGATCGAACACAAACTCACGTTACAAAGTGGGGATGATTGCCCATTTTCTCTTCAAGTTTCTCAAGAAAAGTGAGATCCGTGGCATCACCCGGCCTCATACACTCCTCATCCTGAAATACCAAAATTTCTCTTATGCAAATGCTCCAGTTAGATGCTCCAGCAAATCGTCCAACATGCAATCTTTTATTTCAAAAAGTGTCAGAGAAGTAAATTACATCTATCTACAGTATGTTACACATCAGTGTGTAAAGACAATGTACTTATTATTCCATACCAACACAGAGATGATTCCTCTGTGCTTCTCTTCCACCAGATCACAGATGATTTTATTGTTGAAGAACTGCACCGGCTCCCACTAAAACAGTGACAGAAAATGACCCTTATTCTCTTATTCAAGCTCAGCATATCATTCTATAATGATGTATGAGTGATGAATGATCGATTTGTTTTAGCTCACCTCAATTCCTTCTGCTTCATATTCCTCCTGTTCAGACTTCAGAGTCAACTGAATGAAGAGCTGCTGTAGCTTCTCATTGCAGTAGTTAATGCAAAACTGCTCAAAACTAAGCAAAAAATGAATAAGATCATGAACACAAATGATATATCTTCACTATATTGCCAAAAGTATTGGGACACCCCTTCTAATGAACAAGTTTGACTACTTTAGTAATTTCCATGAGTACAAATATTAATGCGTAAGCATATAAAGACATTTTAGGGAATTTTGTGTTTCTAATTTTTGTTTCCAAAAGTTTGGAAAAGACCCTTTTCTATTCTAACATGACAATGCCTCTGTGTATAAGGCATTGATTCAGTCAGTGTGGAAGAACTTGACTGCGCTGTATAAAGCCAAGTCCTGATCCCAGCTGAACAGTCCAATAACTTGTACATACATTATATGGACAAAAGTATTGGTTCACCCCTTCTTTAGAACAGAAAAAGGTACTTCCAAAACTGTGGCCAAAAATGGAAATATAATTCATGTATTTAAAAATTGTATTTCCATCTCTGTTGCAGCATGACTGTACCCATATGACTAAAATAACTGTACCCATATGTACTAGTCATTGGTGTTTGGTGATGAGTTTTTGGCTCAAGGTCTGCATTTACAGTCACACCAGAGGTGTTCAGCTGGGATCAGGACTTGGCTTTCTGCAGAGCAGTCAAGTTCTTCCACACTGACTGAATCAATCATTTCTTTTTGAACCTTGCCTTATACACAGGTTAGAATAGAAAGAATATCATTATATGCTTAAACATTAAGATTTATACTCATGGAAATTGCTATAGTCAAACCTGTTCATTAGAAGGGGGTGTCCCAATACTTTTGGCAATATTGTCTATCTATCTATCTATCGATCTGTCTGTCTGTCTTTCATCTATCTGTCTGTCTGTCCCATTTATTTCCAAACACATACCTGTTAACAGAGAATACCTCAAATCCATAGATGTCTAACAATCCAATGACTGTCTTCCTCTCAGAATTCTAAGAAGAAAAAAGGCAAGTCATTTTGGTTTCCATGATATTTCCTTTAAATCTGTCTGGTAGAATTTAGTAAAAAGCAATAATATTTCCATCTCTTTAAAATGGAACAAACCACATCCAGTGATTTTCAAATGAATTATACCAGGAGATTTGCAATGTAACCAAAGATTGGCCTCAAATGGTAATTATTTGAACTTTTTTTCCTGTTGTTCTCTTACTTTATTCTCCAGAGATTCATTGATCCTGTTGACTAGCCATGTGAAGGCACGGCCATAGATGGCTTTCGCCAGGGCATCTCTGGCATAGATAGCATGATCAACAGTAAATGGACTCAGAACCTGGAGGCCAGAAAGACAGCTGTCACCTGCTTCAAGAGTGATTTTGGATAAAAAGACATCATCACATTACAAAATTATTTTACCTCCTCTGATTTGGCTTCAATCTTCCTGAACGTCAGAGCTTCTTGAAGGACCTGTACATGGATCCCTAACAGCTAAAAATAAACACAAAGGAGCGATGTTACTCAGATATCACTTAAGAGTATGTCATTGTAAACTAGTATTTAACATAATTAAGAAAATGTATATAATAAATAAACTGACCTTGGATACCCAGCGAAGTGCTGCATTAGAGTTTAGAATAGCATAACCTTTGGTGTCTCCATCATAGTGCACGTTCCCCAGATGGAGCACACTAGCTATAATCCCAAAGAGGTGCTGAGATATTAAAGATAAAATGTATCTGTTTATGATCAAAGTACTTGCAGATCAGAACATTTATACACAAAAATTGTGCTTCTCCTTACCTCAATGTCACTAGCATCAAAGTCAATGACCGATAATGCGTTTTTAACAGTTTTCCAGTCATTCTTGTCATTAATGGAGCTCACATTCGAACATTCTCCCTATTAAGACAAAAAAAATAAAAAATTATAAAAACACTGGAGAGTCTGATTATACATAGATTTCACTTCTTATTTTGGGGTGCCGCTTTATACCGGTATTGGCGCCAACTGTGATATTTAAACAATGAAATATTGTTACCATGTTAATTGGGGGGGTGTCGCAATATACCAGATATTTAAATAATGAATAGTACACACAGACATAGTATGACACATAATAATCCAGAGCCATTATGGAGTATCTATCTATATATATACATATATACATATATACATACTGTATTTTGATACTGTATATATATCACAAGATTTCTATATATATCACAGTATATCATTATTGTGATTTTTGTGGCCACGACAATCATGTAGTGAAAAATCTGATATCGTGACAGCTATTTTTTCAGATTTAAAATTAGAAATCATACCTGCACTAAATAACTATAATGTTTAGTGTCCTTCTCCAAGCCCAGGTGCCTCAGTAGGTCTTCCTCTCCTCCCTCCACCAGCTGGTAGAAAATATGAAAGTTTCTCTCACCATGGTTTTGGTGAACCACTCTAGACTTTTCCAGCAGATAGCTGAGGATGTGGCCACCAACAGCATCTCCCTACGCATTAAAACAAGCATGAATCTTTTTTAAACATGCAATATTATTTAATGGCATGAAAGTAGTAAGGTATTTGTCGATACCTGACAATCAAACTGGATGTCCATATACTTCCCAAAACGGCTGGAGTTGTCATTTTTCATTGTTTTTGCATTTCCAAAGGCCTAAAAGCACATGCAATGAATGTAAAGCATACATAGTGAATGGTCAGACACATTCTGAGAATATTATTGTTGGACTGACCTCTAGTACAGGGTTGGACATGAGCATGCGGTCTCTCACAGTGTCCAGTAAGGTGGAACTAGGGCAGCTGACCGCATAGTACTGCAAGATCTTCTTGGAGGCCTCAGTTTTACCTGCTCCACTCTCCCCAGATATCAAAATAAAGTTGTTGTTGGCTTCTGATAGCATGGTGTGGTAGACATTATCTGCTAATGCATATCTGAGAAGGACAAAAAAATGTGTTTTTTTTTTTTTTTTTTAAATTTTGTTTACAAATGTCTAAGTTACTGGTTTGGCAATGAAGGTAATTTAAACACATACATATGAGGAGGCAGCTCAAAGAAGTTCACCCCCATGTAAAGGTCCATTTGTTTCTTGGTGTAGATGTCCAATTCTTTGTATGGGTTTACAGATATCAGTAGAGTACCTATGTAAGTCTGAGAGTATAGAAATGTTGAGATGACATGAACTTAATCACAATGTAAAAAGCAAAGTAACCTTTGTTTTTGATGTCTGACTCACATATATCAAATCCTCTGTGAAACGCTTCTTCAGATTGTCCAGGAAGGCTGTCTCACTGTTGTGGGCATCAAGAAGCACAAAGTCCTGGATGCCAACTCGGTCTCTGGCAATCAGGGCTCCTTCCAAGTCCAACTGACCCAGTTTAACCTTTCCTTTCTGCCAATCAGACAAGTACAACACTGACCATGACCCAATGCAATTTGTTTACACTGACCAAGTCTATAGCACTGTGTCATTCTGCAGCCATAGAGTTCAGAAGCTTAACTTTTAAAGCAGCAAAACAGGCCTGAATATCAATTTCTGTCAAATAATCAGTGACTCATTTCCAAAGAAATATTGGCTATTGGATGAAGAAATGGCAGGGTTAATAGATGCTGCATTTCTTTAGCAATAAAAATCAGCAGTAAAACTGAGCCATCTTGTGACTCTTCAATTTTTCATTAATAGATTTTCTTTCATTAATAGATTTGTTGAGACTGAGACTGAAAATCGGGGTGTAAGGTCTCTGATTGAGTCACAATCATCCAACCGCATAATCCCCTGCTGATGTTTAACTAAGTACTTTATAATGCTGCTCTCTATTGTCGAGGCTTTTGTAATGAGATATCATCTGCAATGAGTAGACCACGTTCCTGTCCCTATGACTGACAGCTTTGCTTTCGCTAAGAAACCTGTTTAAATAGCATGTTGTGATTGGATTTATTCCACCGACCATATCAGATAGCATTCAGTACACATTAAATACGGGCGGCCATATCTTCCAACTTGGCACTAGCAGATACTTTCGAAAGCCAAGAGTGCTTGTTTTCACTCCACTGAAATATTTCCTGAGATATAGGTTTAATCAAAGCCAACATCAATAGTAAAGCGGGTTTAATCAATGCCAATATCTAGCAGTGTGTGAATAAATGTCAATTTATTCTCGATATTGTAAAAAAAAAAAAAAAAACTTAAGTCTATAATGTTAATACATAGAAGTCTTTGGTTTCTTAAGCTTTTAAGCAACTCAGGAAAGGGTTTAGCCAAAAATTGTGCAACTGAACTATTGTCTGTAAAAACCACAATCCTCAACCCAAATGATCAGAATTTGCTCTAGTTACTTCCTTAGTTCAGTGTCTGTCATTGCGTAATAATAAAGAGAAGAGAAGTGCATTTCTCAGTATGTGAAAGAAACTTTCGAGGCATGCATTAATCCATTCCTAAAAATTGCGTATTTTTACATGCTAGATATTTTTAGGATTGCCAGTGGTCCTTTCTTTTCTTCAGAATTTGCTGTAATTTGTCATCTTCACATTTTTTTTTAGAACACAGGATATTTGACTTTCATATAGCGAATTAGAAGAAGAAACAGAAAAGGAAAAAAAAAAAAAAAAACTAAGTCTAATCTAACGACTAGAAGCCCCCAAAATCTCCTCTGCCCCCCTTTCACCCCCATAAACCTCATTAGCTCTGAAAGAGGCCAGTTTTTTTGTCCTGTAAATTCCAAAGACGATGGACAATGAAGAAGCTTTTAAAATGCAGTCTACATTCCATTACACATATTCTCTCTGCATATCCTTTCA
>JAFVLL020008380.1:0-27871 GCA_021397915.2 Tor tambroides
GTCTGTACAGCAGAAAAACCATTACGCCTATGGAGAGTCCCCACAAGGATAGCAAACCAGACGTGTGTGTGTGTGTGTGTGTACCTGGTATTTATAACGTTATGGGGACCAGATGTCCCCACAAGGATAGTAATACCAGTAAATGTTTACCTTGTGGGAACATTTTTAGGTCCCCATGAGGAAACAAGCTTATAAATCAAGCAGAATGAAGTTTTTTGAAAATCTAAAAATGCAGAGAGTTTCCTGTGAGGGGTAGGTTTAGGTGTAGGGTTGGTGAAGGGCGATAGAAAATACAGTTTGTACAGTATAAAAACCATTACGCGTATGGAATGTCCCCATAAAACATGGAAACACACCGTGTGTGTGTGTGTGTGTGTGTGTGTGTCTCATATCTCTTCAAATCTATAAATATGTACATTGTTGGTTTGAAATTTGTAGTAATTTTGGGGAATTTTTAACGGAATGGATTTAAACATGGTTTTAAACAGAGCTAAAATGATCAGAATTCCTATTAATAAGACAAAGCACAATCAAATCTGCTAAACTATCTAATAAATGCCAATGAGGGTGTATTCATTCTTCATCAAGAGTTCTGTGTGCCAGCACATTGGTAATATGAGTATTATACTTAAATGAATAATCTGAATTTAGATGCCTTGAGTGTTTTAGTGGGCTTCCAGCGAGTAGAGTCGCTCTGATATTGATTAACTTCTTGGTGAGAGTAATATGAGCCCTTATTTCCAGGTGTCGTATGATGTGAGCGGCTTCTGCGAGAGAAACAGGGATGTGCTGTTCAATGACATCATCGAGCTCATGCAGAGCAGTGAGTTGTAAGTGGTTATTTGGTTATTTTTACTAGTATTTTAGCCCATGTCAGCTGGATTATAGCAGAAGCTTTTTAAAAACCCCTAAATGCACTCACGCACCAATACAGACCATCTGCAGTCCGGCAGTAATTCCTTAATGAAATAATAAATCACATAAATAAATCATAAAATAAATATGGTGTAGCATTCTTATGGAGCATGGTGAGTTGTTTATTTTTTCTTGTGAGAGATGTTCTGTGGTGTACTACTTCACTAGAGGCAGCTCTATTATTATGTCTTCCATGTGCTGGTAAAGAATAAACAGTAATAGGGCTTCAGAGATGTTTGAAATGATTGATCTCTTTCTTGTCATATCCACAGCGCCTTCATCAAAGATTTGTTCCCAGAGAACCTTGAGGCTGAGAAAAGGGGCCGTCCCACCACCGCAGGTTCAAAGATTAAGGTAAAATAACTGATTTACAAAACAGAGAAATCCACACTTAACTAGAAATATTCCTACAATTTGATTTAAACCGTGTATTATGTTTCAGTTCCTAACAAAGTTACTTGACCAGCTTGCATTTAGTGCCTGGCGAGTGTGCTGCGTGCTGTGTATAGTTACAGTTTTGTATGATACATGAATGTGATGTTATGCTCTTAGATTTGTGTTATGCAATTGTTTACGTTTTCTCCCTTCTCCCCTTACAGAAACAGGCAAATAATCTAGTCCAGACGTTAATGAAATGCACCCCTCACTATATTCGATGCATCAAGCCCAATGAGACCAAAAAGCCTCGCGACTGGGAGGAAAGCCGCGTCAGACACCAAGTAGAATATCTGGGACTGCGGGAGAACATCCGTGTTCGCAGGGCTGGCTACGCCTTCCGACGAGTCTTCAAGAAATTCCTGCAAAGGTACAATCAGCTCTTACCAATGCCTGTCAAGATGCCGAATGCTATATATGAAAATTTTGTTAAGTTGCAAAAAACTGTGACGTAATATAACTAACTATTCCATTATATTTGCTCAGATATGCCATCTTGACCAGAGAAACATGGCCTCAGTGGCGAGGAGATGAGAAACAGGGTGTCCTGCACCTTTTAAAATCTGTCAACATGGACTCGGACCAGTACCAGCTGGGCAAGACCAAAATCTTCATCAAGGCCCCAGAATCTGTATGTACTTTTTTTTGTAACTTGAAGGTAGTGATGTGAACAGATAATGTTACAGTTGTAATTTAATGTGATGTTTTCTTCAAATATGACAAAATAATAACCTAATTCATTAACTGAACATTTGGGACTATGTTATCTCCCTGTTTGCTGTTGTAACTCAATCTTTTAGAGGTGGGTCAGTTTATTTTAATCATGGACAAATTGAATTACTTTGCAGTTTGGCTTCTTAAATGCATTCCTTTAGCAATGTGCAAAAGATTAAAAGTAATTCAGACTTGTTAAGTGAATATTCTTCAGCTGTGGTTCACATGGTTTCTTGTATTTCTCTATGTGTTTTCAAAACTTCGTTTATATAGAATAGACACTATAGGTGCGTTCTAATTCACATACTTATGCAGTATGCTGTTTTTTAGTATAAGTAGTGTGAAAAAGTGCATTTCTAATGCCTGGATGATGCACTTAATTAACCAAAAAAGTGTGGAATGTTGGACAAGTTTGGATGACTAAATAACCTTATGTAAGTTGCATACTAGACGACTGAGTATGTAGTGCATAGAGAGTATAGTGTGTCATTTGTTACACAACTAACGAAGTGAGTGGACACACTTCTCAAAGTTGCTTTGGTCATTTTCTGATTGCATTTTGTTGATATTCAACAGTGATGACTATGAAAAATAAGTATGATTATGTCAATCTTTAGTTGTTCCTGCTGGAGGAGATGAGGGAAAGAAAATACAACGGATATGCTCGGGTAATCCAGCAAGCCTGGCGCAAACACATCGCTGTGCGCAAGTACGTCCGCATGCGAGAGGAAGGTAAGGGTTCAGTCAGATTCCTTTCTTTGATATATGCAGAAAAAAATGTAGTCCAGATCCCATTGCTCTTTGTATCCCATCTTCTGTATCAGTCAATAAAAATGGACAAAAAGACTCAAATCTAATATACAGAGCCTTTGGAATAGAATCAAATGTACTTCATTTTCAATCACACCGATTCTGTAATGCTTTCAGCCTCTGATCTCTTGCTGAACAAGAAAGAGAGACGAAAGAACAGTCTAAACCGCAATTTCATGGGAGACTACATTGGCATGGACAACCATCCAGAGATTCGACAGTTCGTGGGTCGTAGGGAGAGAGTTGATTTTGCTGACGTGGTGGTCAAATATGACCGCAGATTTAAGGTATGACTCAACGTCCCCTTTAACATTCTAAAACTCATAGCTCACTTCCTGAGTAACTGTTTAGTAATATTTTGTGCTAGTTTACTGAACCAACAGATGTTTTATTCTGCTCATGTAGTTGATCTGACATATTTCATGTGACCACATACTCACATGCTGTTTCAACACCCACAGACTGTCAAGCGTGACCTCATTCTCACCCCTAAGTTCCTCTATTTGATTGGACGTGAGAAGGTGAAACAGGGTCCTGAGAAAGGCCAGATTCGGGAGGTCCTGAAGAGACAAATAGAGGTGGAAAAGATCCAGTCTGTCTCTTTTAGGTACTCTATCATGTAATATGCATGATAACCTTTAGGCCTTGAAAGATCTCCCTACATTAAAGCTTCAGAATGATTAATAAATCATACATTTAAAGTAGAAAGAAAATAAAGTTCTTTAAAGGGATAGTTCAGCAAAAATAACAAATTCTGTCATCATTTGCTCACCCTCAACTTGTTCCAAACCTGTATGAATTTCTTTCCTCTGCTGAACACAAAACCAGTTTCTGATTCCCATTGACTTCCATAGTATTTTTTTCAATACTGTCGAAGTTGCTAGGGATCAGCAACTGCTTATCCACATTCTTCAAAATATCTTCTTTTATGTTCAACTGGACATAACAGAAACTCATACAGGTTTGGAACAACGTGTGGGCGAGTGAATGATGCCTTTAAACCGTATTTCAGCAGGTTTAAAGATTTTCTAAATTGCATATGGATGATGGGCAGATCAGTTATTGTATCTCTCTTTCCTCAGCACATTGCAGGATGACCTCTTCATATTGCACGAGGATCAATATGACAGTGTGCTGCAGTCTGTCTTTAAAACCGAGTTCCTCAGTCTTCTGTTCAAGCGTTACGAGGAAAAAACACGGAAAAAGCTGCCACTGAAGTTTAACAACCTGTGAGCAATGTTTCCCTCACTGAGAAATTTACCATGTGCTGTATTATTCAGAAAAGTGTGATGTGTTGGTCTTGTAATTTCAACATTCAACATTTTTCTCTATCAGACTTGAATTTAAGGTGAAGAAAGGTGGATGGGGTCCATTTTCATCTGCTGGCTCTCGACAGATCCAGTTTCAGATGGGTCAGGGCGATGAAGCAGTTCTGAAGCCCAGCAGCAAAGTCCTGACCGTCAGTATTGGATCCGGTCTGCCTAAAAACGCAAGTAAGTCTATGTTGAAAATGTTGTGTTTTAGTAAAAATATTTTAAATACTTACAACACCAAGTTATACGTTTTGGGGTATATAATCACCATTTAGTGGAAAATTGAGAAATTGACACCCATTTTGCGTACAATTTTGAGATCATGAAGAAATATATATATATTTCCCCATTCAAAAATTTGAGGTTGTAAGATTTTTTTTCTCTTGTGCTCATGAAGGATGTTTATTTGATCAAAAATACTGTAAAATGTAATTTATGCCTGTGATGCAAAGCTGAATTACTCTAGTCTTCAGGATACATGATCCTTCAGAAATAATTCTAATATGCTGATTTGGTGCATAAGAAACATTAATATGCATACAAACGTTATTATTATTATCAATGTTAAAATTATTTGTACTGCTTAATATTTTTTGTGAAAACAGTTGATTGAATAGAAAGTTCAAAAGTGAGATTGAAGACTTTTTCTAATATGTCATAATTATCATTTTCGCAGGACCCACTCGCCGTGACAACCGAAAAAGCAGGTACATAGGGAACCAAAATCGTAATGCAGGCCAGTATTCACGTGGTAAGACCACAATTTTACATATTTCACAAACGTTTCAGCTCAACTGTTTTAGAAATAGTTTTAAAATGTTCCTATGGCCTGTGATTTCAGAACCTCCTAAGTCTGATAGTCGAGGAAGAGGAACCCAGGGGCACCATGCCGGTAGGAACTCTCTGCTCCGCCAGCAGTCCAGTATGGATCACCCCACCCTTCCTAGACTCCAGGGATCTCGCCGCAGTCAACGCGAGAGCCAGGTCTACACTGATATGGGCTTCATGAACGTTCCTGATCAGGGCGTGGCTGGGTGAGACTATGGATCGTCTGATACAAGCAATTATAAGAATTATATCCCCCAAGATATACTAACTGAAGACTTTATAATCTTAAAACCCGTTTAACTGGAACTCACAGACCAGTATGTTATTAACTGTAACAAAAAAAAAATAAGAAATTAATTCTGTCATACAGGTTATTATAGTGTTTTCAGTGTCATTTGAATTTAACTGATTTTCACTCTGTCAGTATTAGTTTTTTTTCAGATACCTAAAACTTAAATGTGCTGTATATAAGTTTTTGACTCTACTAAAGCATAAAAATACCATAATATGTTTGCAGATATTTAAGAAACATGCCAAGTTAACATACTTGTTTATCTGAAAAACAATGCTACAGTCAGTTATTTTCCTTTGAAAATGTGCGTTCCGGCTCGGAATGTCTGTGTTTATGGTTTGTGAAACACTCCCACTGCCAGTTTACCCAATTGTATTTTGGCACGCCGGGTTGCCAGTTGGCGGAAAACACGGTATTTCATTTCATTCTTCATCATGTGCACTCGTTCCTGTTGGTGTCGTTAATCTGGCAACCTGCATGTGCATCAAGAAAAAAAACCCTCTCCAATATTTTGAATTTTTACTGTCAATCCTGCATACAGCACCTTTAAAATAATGTGTCAGTTTTGAAATTATTTTAGTACATTTTTAGTCATAGAAATTTACAAGAATTGTTAGTTTTTATTTTAATTACAATTATTATTTCAGTCTTTCAAAGGAAATATTCCCTGTGTTTTCTTTCAGAATGCATCGCAGACGTTCAAAAGAGTACAAGCCTCTTCCAGGTTCAGGGGGACCCAAACCCAAACCCAAACCCAGACCCCGCACCCCACAATGCAGAGCACTCTATGCTTATGATGCTCAGGACACAGATGAGCTCAGCTTTCAAGCAGATGATATCATAGAAATCATATGTGAAGGTAATCTATTTTTATAACATTAAAAGTGAACTTTATACAGACTATATTGGGTTAGCGAATGGCTGCACTAACCCAAGATGTGCTGTTGATCCAGATCCTTCAGGTTGGTGGCAAGGCCGTCTTCGAGGAAAGGAAGGCACGTTTCCTGGCAACTATGTTGAGAAGATCTAAACCGGCATGCTATTGGACAGAATGCGATTCATAGCAGAAATTCAGTCATGAAGAACAAAGCATCAGCATTATAACAAATCCACTTTGTGCCTCCCCAAGATCACTGATGTTTACTACACAAGTTGCAAAAGGTGCCACCCTGAAAAAGATGTGTTGCTACGTTAGACCACCTGCATAAATCAGATGAAATTTGATCATTTCTTTAATAGAAAGTAATGTTAGACGTAACTATAGAAGAAAAACTATAATGCGGTTTCATCATGTTACCCAGTGTAAAACGCTAGTTTTTTAAATGTGTTTTTTGGAAAGTCGATTAGATACATCAATATTTTAATGTATTTTACTAGATTTGTATTTTAAAGATCCAATTTCTTCTTTTTTTACTGATATTGTACAATTGTATAAAATCAGAGAAGCTGATTTCAGATACTTGGAGAAAAAAATAAAATGCAACCATTTTTGGTCAATTTTTTCATTATAAACATCAAAAATAATGTCTTAAAGGCCTGTTAATTCATTTGACAAGCACAATTTTTCATTTGTACACAAATTTCTAATGAAACAACAAAACCTTAGTTAGCATTTGATTGGACAAAAATCTGTGTAGTGCAGTAGTTTCATTCTCCCTCAGAAAAATACTTGAAAATTCAAACGTGTATATTTGATAAAATATCAGATCATTGTAAATTTTGTCAGCGTTTAGAAGAACACTAGCATAGAGAAGAGATGATCTCAAAGGTATGGACGACCCTCTCATTTTAAGGTTTCTCGTGTGTCCACAACAAACTACATTTCCCGGCACGCCGTGTGACGTCAGGACGTATTGGCTTCTGCTCTCGCAAACCTCAGAGAGTGGCTTAACTTACACACACACAGTGAACCATTGAGACAGTCTGCACGTTTCAGAGGCACTGAAGGGCATTTTATACTTCTTTAGGATATTCCGCTACGTGAAAACCCTCGGGCTCCGTGTAACAATGGAGGCATACTTACGGAGCTGTCACGATGTGCTTAAGGTAAGACTATGGTACAGTAACGTTGCGCTTTTAAGAGAAGGTTACGCGTGGTATGTTTGCTTCTACCATTTTACCCGCTTAAAAATGTGGCCAGTGGCCAGAGCTTGCGCTGTGTGTTGAGATATACATAAACACGAGTGTGTTCGCCGTTTATGATGGCTTGGTGTGATAAATAATGAATGCTTTGTTTGATATACACTTAATATTGACACAAGTCATATGGTATGACGCGAGGGGCAAAGACCCTGGCCGCATGCGCCAAGAAACAACCACATGCATTGAGGGAAAGTACGCAAGCATGGTTGTTTATGTTTGTTATTTATAGCATCTTATTTAAAAAGTTAATCGTCATGTACCAGTAAATGATATTAACATATTTGGAACAAGTATGGCTAAAATGTATAGCCTAATTGTGAAAATGTCATGTGAGGTGTGTATATATATATATATATATATATATACATACACATATATATATACACATATATATATACACATATATTAGACGACACACACACACACACACACACACATATATATATATATATATATATATATATATATTTATTATAAGTGTGTGTTTGAGTCTGCCGTTCAAAAATTCAATTTTTTTTTTTTTTTTAAAGAAGTCTCTTATGCTCATCAAAGTTGTATTACTTTGATCAAAAATACAGAAAAAACAGGGTGGGGGGAGGTTGAAAGATATGAATATTTTTTTCAGCAAGGGTGTGTTAAATTAATAAAAAGTGATAGTAAAGACTTTTTGAATAAATCTTTTTTTTACTTTTTATTCATCAAAGAATCCTGAAAAAAGTATCAGAGGTTCCAAAAAAATATTAAGCAGCAAAAACAGTTTCTAACCTTGATAATAAATCAGCATATTGTTAATAAATCAGAATTATGTTTGAAGGATCATGTGACACTGAAGACTGGAGTAATGGATGATGAAAATTCAGCTTTGCGTCACAGGAATAAATGACATTTTACAGTATATTAAAATAGAAAACTGTTATTTTAAATTGTAATATTTCACAATATTACTGTTTGGTTTTTTTTGTTGCATTTTTGATCAAACAAATCCCAGACTTTTGAACTGCAGTGTATATAAATTATTATTATTATTATTAAATTTACACAATTTTACACACATAAATGTACACACTTTTATCATTTCTAATTGTACACTATTAAAAACTATTTAAAACAATATAATGAGCTGTTTGGTGCAAATGGAGCTTCAGATAGAGACTATTTTCTAAAGGTGCTGTCAGTGTGTTTAGTCAATAAGAACAATTCCCACTTTTCTAGTTTTTCAGCTTAATGCACTCAGGTTCAAAACTGAAGGTGGCCCTATTTGCAGAGACAATAACACCTGCTGTCCGTTGCACATGATCCTGACAGCATCTGTCCAACAACAGTGCATTTCTCTACCCTAAACACTATTGTTTTAAACCCAAACACCCTGACACCTGCACTCGCCCACTGCTGGGTGGATATACTGAAGCCCCCTGTTTACCTTGAGACTCAGCTCGTGGAAGCAAGCAGAGATGGGTTCTTTAACTAATGCAGTCAATGATTGAAGAAATTTGACGTGGTTAAAGTGCTTTTTGTCTGCACTGAAGCGTGAGGTTGCAAATAGAGCGCACACAAGAGCTCTTTTCCACCCTGACCCAAGACCCGCAGGTTCTGTACTGTTTACTCACTGTCCCGTGGTCCATTTCACATTGCAGTGACTAACTTCCTGTGCTGTCCTCCGGCCATGCACATATGGACATGAATAAGCATGTTTTTCCTGCACTTCCCCATCTAACAAGGATTTTGGTGATGATTATCACATGAGAACGAGAGATCTTGCCAAAACCTCACCCTAAACAAGCCTCACCCCTGGTCTGTGCCAGCTGTGAGCTCAGTCTCTCTGTGTTGACAGTCTGTCGTCCAGCGTTTCAAACAAACCCCAGCTGGTCGCCCAGCTCAGAGTACATCATTTTATGCTGACGTCACAGATGGCTTCTGTATTCGGCTGGAGTAATGGAGCAGGCCAAATGCTAATTAATGCTGGACGAGGAGTCATCATGGTTAGAGATAAAAGGTTTTATTGAATCCAGGGCGATGCATTCGGTGTTATTCTATTAAAAGTGATCTTCATCTCACAAGTGGTCCAGCAAATAGGCTTCGATATAGAATCGTGGGTTCTTAAGTTCCCAAAAAAGAGAGAGAGAGAGAGAGAGAGAAAGCACATTTTAAGTAACATAAATGAAGTCCGTAACTACACTACCGTGAGAAAGTGTCGATTTTTCTTTTTATAAGGAAAGTAATACTTTTATTCAGCAAGGATGCATTAAATTGACCAATAATGAGCACAAAATCAGCATATTTAGAATAATTTATAAAAGATCATGTGACAGTGAAGACTAGAGCGATAGTGTCTGCTGAAAATTCAGCTTTGCCATCACAAGAACAATATATTTAAAAAGAAAAGAGTTATTTTAAATTGTAATAATATTTTACAATATTACTATTTTTACTCTGTTTTTAAATAAATGCAGCCTCGGTGAGCATAATCTTACAGACTCCAGACTTTTTAACAGTAGTGCATATTCCAAGTCTTCTGAAGCCATATTATTATTCATGTTAGGAACAACACTGAAATTTAAAGGGACAGTTCACCCAAAAATGAAAATTCTGTCATTAATTATTCACCCTCATGTTGTTCCAAACCCGTAAGACCCTCTTTGGAACATAAATTAAGATATTTTTGATGAAATCTGAGAGCTTTCTGACCCTGCATGGACAGCAACACAACTACCACGTTCAAGGCCCAGAAAGGTAGTAAGGACATTGTTAAAATTGTCCATGTAACATCAGTAACCTTAATTTTTATGAAGCTACGAAAATACTTTTTGTGCGCAAAGAAAACAAAAATAAAGACTTTATTTCTCTTCATTTGTGTTCTGAAGATGAACTTCGGAAGATGATGGTCTTAAGGGTTTGGAACGACATGAGGTTTGGTTACAAATTGGTTCAAAGACATGCAAAAACGAAAGTCATTATTGTTAACATTAAATATTTTCACATAGTATTTGAATACGTGTAAGCGTGGATGAGATTTGAGCTGTGGCAGAGAAGAAGATTTTCAGCTAATAAAAGCAAGTCTGTTCCTCACAAATGTATAATTTGACTATTTAGTGCATATGGCCTATTTTTATGGAGCTTTTTTTCTCTTTATTGATAACCCCTGGACACTGTATGGTTTTATTGTATGAAAAAGAGCAGTGTCGCCATTAATCAAAACATCTCCTTTTATGTTCCACAGAAAAAAGCAAGTCATACAGGTTTGGATGTTGAGTAAACAATGACATAATTTTCATTTTTAGATTAACTGTCCCTTTAAGAACAAATATTAACCTTTACCTTAAAACCCTTTATTAACCTTAAAATGAGTTGTTTTGTTGTCATTCGTGTTATCGGCCGTATACTGCTGTACAATATCTGGCGAGAAGTCACAAAATGTGTTTTATCTCTGACACATTGTACTAAACCTCCCACTGGCTTGCGGTTATATAGAGCGACTGGGTGATAAGTTCAACACTGTTTGTCAGATGAAGCACTTTGTGGAGCTGGAAGTCCTCACAGCCTATTGGATGCATTTTCGGCTTGTCATGTACTTGCTGCTTGCTGTAAATATTTGTGCATAGGTAATGTCACGGAAACCACAAACAGATGTTTCAGTTTTGCATTTCAGCCTGGTTTAATAGAGGCCACCAAAGCCTTATTATGAAGAACTAGGTTTGCAGTTATACGTTATGAATTCTTGTCCTATATTAGTCCAGCAGCCTGTGACACTGTTCTGTTTCATTCTCAGGGTTGTAGTAAGAACAGCCCAGGGCTGCATGTCGTAATGGGAAATGAGGCTTGTGATATGGACTCCATGGTATCAGCCCTGACCTTCGCCTACTTTCTTTCAAAGGTATGCAATTCCCAACCTAATAAACCACTTTTGCTGCGGTGTGCTTGAAAACTTGTGCCAGAGATAATAGACGTGATAATTCTGGATTATTGTTTTGTTCATCATTAATGTTGTCATCTCGTAGAGTCTTGATTGTAAGAGGATGCCGGTCCCTGTGCTCAACATCCCACGGGCTGAGTTCCCCTTACGCTCTGACAGCACCTTTCTGCTGAGAGAGACCGGTCTGTCGCAGGACTGCCTGCTGTTCAGGGATGAGGTGGACCTCCATGGCCTGCACAAGAACAAACAGCTGATGCTGACGCTGGTCGACCACAATGTTCTGCCCAGGTCAGTCTTCTGTTTTGTAGCACAAATGCAATGTGTGTACTACACCATGTTCTGTCTTCCATCGTCACATATAAAAGGAATGCAATTTTAGAGTAATTAACTCAATTTTCATTTTAATATATATAAAATATATTCAAAATAAATATTAATGTTCAAAAGTTTGGGGTCAGTAAGATTTGTTGTTGTTTTTGAAAGGAATTAACAAGTTTATTAAGCAAGGATGCATTAAATTAATTAAAAGTGACAGTAAATACATTTATAATGTTACAAAATGTCTATTTCTATTTTAAATAAATGCCATTCTTTAAAGAATCCTAAAAAGTCACAATTTCAAAAAAAATAAAAATAAAATTAAATTAAAAAGCAGCAACAAAACTGTTTCTTATGTACCAAATCACTGTATTAAAATGATTTCTGAAAGATCATGTGATGTGAAGACTGGAGTGATAACTTAAAAATTTAGCTTTGCCATCACAGGAATAAATTATGCTTTAAAATACATTATAATTGAAAACTGTTATTGTAATTTTAAAATGGTGAGCATCAAATCACATGAGCCAACATTTTATTCACAATAGAACATAGAGAACATAAATGTTTCAACAGAGAAATTTTACACTTTTATCCACTAAATGAGCTCATTTCAAATTTGATGCCTGCTGCAGGTCTAAAAAAATTTGGCACAGGGGCAACAAAGAGCTGAAAAAGCAAGAAATTTTGAAAAGATTCAGCTGGGAGAACATCTAGCAACTAATTAAGCTAATTGACATCAGGTCTGTTACATGATTAGCTATAAAAGGGATGTCTTAAGCCCCGTTCACACCAAGCACGATAACGATAAAGATATAGTTCTAAAAATCGTTCTCAGTATTAAAGAATAGCAGCGTCCACACCACAACTATAACGATAAAGGCACAGAGAAACGATATCGTTGGAATCACTTCCAGAACAATTTTTTTCCAGCTGATGAACGATAAAAACACTGACAGCCAATCAGAATCAATCCTGCTATAATGTGCTCGAGAATTTAAAGCAGCAGACGCACATGCGCTTAGAATAAACAGACGATATCGTTCGCTGGTGTGGATGCTAATATCGTTATCTTTATAGTTATCTTTATTGTTATCGTGCTTGGTGTGAATGGGGCTTTAGAGAGGCAGAGTCTCTCAGAAGATGGGCAGAGGCTCTCCAATCTGTGAAAGGTTGTGTAAAAAGATTGTGGAATACTTTAAAAACAATGTTCCTCAACATCAAATTGCAAAGGCTTTGCAAATCTCATCATCTACAGTGCATAACATCATCAAAAGATTCAGAGAAACTGGAGAAATCTCTGTGCGTTAGGGACAAGGCCGTAGACCTTTGTTGGATGCCCGTGGTCTTCGTGGTCTCAGACGACACTGCATCACTCATCGGCATGATTCTGTCATTGACATTAATAAATGGGCCCAGGAATACTTCCAGAAACCACTGTCGGTAAACACAATCCGCCGTGCCATCTGCAGATGCCAACTAAAGCTCTATCATGCAAAAAGGAAGCCATATGTGAACATGGTCCAGAAGCGCTGTCGTGTCCTGTGGGCCAAGGCTCATTTAAAATGGACTGTTTCAAAGTGGAAAAGTGTTCTATGGTCAGACGAGTCCAAATTTGACATTCTTGTTGGAAATCACGGACGCCGTGTCTTCCGGGCTAAAGAGGAGGGAGACTTTCCAGCGTGTTATCAGGGTTCAGTTCAAAAGCCAGCACCTCTGATGGTATGGGGGTGCATAAGTGCATACGGTTTGGGCAGCTTGCATGTTTTGGAAGGCACTATGAATGCTGAAAGGCATATAAAGGTTTTAGAGCAACATATGCTTTCCTCCAGATGACATCTATTTCAGGGAATGCCTTGTGTTTTTCAGCAGGACAATGCAAAACCACATACTGCAGCTATTACAACAGCATGGCTTCGTAGTAGAAGAGTCTGGGTGCTGAATTGGCCTGCCTGCAGTCCAGATCTTTCACCTATAGAGAACATTTGGCGCATCATTAAACGAAAAATACGTCAAAGATGACCACAAACTCTTCAGCAGCTGGAAACCTATATCAGGCAAACACCAATACTCCAGAAACTCATAACCTCGATGCCCAGACATCTTCAAACTGTTTTGAAAAGAAGAGGAGATGCTACACCATGGTAAACATGCCCCCGTCCCAGCTATTTTGAGACCTGTAGCAGGCATCAAATTTGAAATGAGCTCATTTTGTGCCTAAAATTGTAAAATTTCTGAGTTTAAACATTTGTTATCTATGTTCTATTGTGAATAAAATATTGGGTCATTTGATTTTGAAGTTCTTTTAGTTTTCATTTTATTCAAATTTAAAAAAACGTCCCAACATTTCTGGAATTCGGGTTGTAATTAGGGCACCACTAATAGCAACATATGAAGTGTTCATTGTACCGAACCTGTGAGCACAGAAGCAGGATTCGTACTGAACTGAGACATTTTATCTATATATTAATACTCAATCAACACAAACTCAGCACACCTGAGAAATTGATAGGTGCGTAGGAAAAACACTCCAACAACGACGTGGAATCCAATCAATAAAAATGATCCCGCACACTATCAGTCCATGCTAAATATAGAAATTTATTACAAAAAACAGCGACGTTTCCGAGTGGACCGAATTTTATTCATCTATATATTAATATACATAATATATAAAATAATGTGTGAATAAATTTTATAATATGGAATAACATATATTTTATATATATTTTATATATAAATGTATAAAGATTATAGATATTATAGATTTTTATTTAAAAAAAATCTGTGCAATGCCAGTCAGCCTTTGAAGTGAAGATCAGGAGATTTGGTCAGTTCTTTTATAGTAAATCTGTGTTATTCTGTAGTGCTGACAGTGAGCTGGAGGATGCAGTTGTGGAAGTGATTGACCATCACCTCCTACAGAGACCTACATCCCCCTCCTGTCCCGTCACTGTGGAGCCCGTGGGCTCCTGTGCCACCTTGGTGACTGAGCGCATTGCCCAAAAATCACCTGATGTGCTCGACCAACAAGTGGCTCAGCTTTTATACGGTGAGTGTCATGGCGATGTGATAAACACAGAGAGGAATGTGAGCTTTCACAGCATGACTGCGGCTCAATCTGTTAGATGCTGTTAGACATCAGATGGGCTCAGCATGGTCTTCAGTGGCATTTAGCCGGAGGAGATACTTGATAGAGATGTCAGCAGAAAGATAGCATCTTGTTAACTTGCAAAATGTATGTTGACAGGTACCATTATCCTAGACTGTGTTAACATGGCACCTGAAGCAGGTAAAGTCACCCCTAAGGACAGCCAGTACGCCGTCTTTTTGGAGAAACGTTTCCCAAAACTGCCTCAGAGGAGCACTCTCTTTCAGTCGCTACAGAATGCCAAGTTTGATGTGTCAGGTGAGAGGATCTTATACTGTGTAGGTTAATGAAACAAACCACTTCATGTAGACATATTAAACAGTGTAATTTGAAAGCATGAATTCATTAAGTAATTTCACGATACTGTCCTGTATTTCAGGCCTCTCTACAGAACAGATGCTGTTGAAAGACATGAAAGCAGCATCTGGTGGGGATCTGAAATTGGCTGTCAGTGTCATTTACATGACACTAGAGGTCAGTGCTGTTATGACATATTTCACTTGACCTCTAAAAGCTTCTGCACTCTCTGAAGCTTGGAATGTATTCATTTGGCTTTTTAACAAAAACTGTTATTTATACTGATATCTATGCAGATATATACACAATATAGTTTAATAATTTTATTTTTATTTTTGTGACCTGATCAGTGTTTTGTTTTTAAAAGATTTAATTGCACCCTTAAAAATAAGTACAAAGTATTTTTTTAATTGCTATAGTAAAATTCTGTAATGTCCATTCATTGAATATTTCTTTTTCTTTCATTGTCTTTCTTTCAAACGGACACAATGAAAGGAAAATAAAAATAAATATAAGGATAGAATTTAGTTTTTAGGGTTTTTTTAATTGCAATATTACATAGGAACAATGAAAGAAGTAATATGTGACACTGGACCACAAAACCAGTCATAAGTAGCACAGGTATATTTGTAGTAATAGGCAAAAATACATTGAATGGGTCAAAATTATCTATTTTTCTTTTATGCTTAAAATCATTAAGATATTAAGTAAAGATCATGTTTCATGAAGTAAATTTCCTACTGTGAATATATTAACTTAATTTTTGATTAGTAATATGCATTGCTAAGAACTTCATTTGGACAACTTTAAAGGCGATTTTCTCAATATTAGATTTTTTTTTGCACCCTCAGATTCCAGATATTCAAATAGTTGTATCTCAGCCAAATATTGTCCTATCCTAACAAACCATACATCAATGGAAAGCTTATTTATTCAGCTTTCATATGATTTCAAAAATTGACCCTTATGACTGGTTTTGTGGTCCAGGGTCACATATAATACTAACATGATCATTTCAATAAAGGTTTTAAACAATAAAACTCACTTTTTAGTGATTGAACATCACGCATTACTCAGTCTGTTTTTATCAAGAATTAAATGAGATCCAGTACTGAACAATTGTTTGCTATATGTGCAGAATGTTGTTTTCTTAAAAGTAACTTTGAATTGTATCTTGAAGTTATAAAATACTTATAGCACAAGTTGCTGAATAAACAGCAATGTGATGCATGGCCAAAAACAAAAGATGCTTGTTTCATGCATGTGTGTATAAATATGTGAAAGAGGCGTCCAATTTGTTTTGTTCAGTGCAGAATATCCAGAGATAAGTTAAGATAAATTATGGGAATAAAAATGCTGATTACAATATATAACATTGTTTTTATTTATTTATTTGGGGGGCGGGGTTGTATTGGTGTATCTCTGTAACTAATAAGTTATGTATGGAACTCATTGCATGCTTGCAGCATTTCTAAAACATGCTGGCATGACTATTTCTGCTGCTTACTTTAAATTTAGAAGATCACATGCAAATTACATGTTTCGTCCTAAATGAAGTGAATCCTGTGTGTGTACTGTGCATTTAGCCTCAGTACTTGGTTCCACAAAGACAGAGAGGAAATGTAGACTGAGAAATGTAAGGAGCTACTGTTGTGGGCACAAAGTGTGCTCATGTGCCCATCCTCATGAATCATGTGAATTCCTCATTAATACTGAAGCACAACCGATTCCAAGTCAGACACACCTAGACTCACCGCAGGGCTGGGCGGCCTGTCTCGCACACCCACTGATTACACCAGACGTTAACCTCCGTGACAGACTCTCCTCTTCTCTTGTTAGTACACATACAATAGTAAGACATGAGGTTGCTGAATCAGATGTGAGAAGTATCAAAACTTTCTTTGTTCACAATACAGGAGTCCAAAGATTTAAAATCGGCCCCAAAATGTTCATTATAACACTTGAAAAATGAATGACATTACCCATAGAATCTAAATTATTACTTCAAAGTAAAAATGCCACTCATTTAAAGTTTATTACATAATTATTTTAACTGTCAAATTGCCAAACAAGTTTATCAGAAATATTTGTCAAATGAATCTGAAGATATCAGAGGTATTTCATAAAATGAAACAATGTTTGATCTGTGCATATTTTAAAGATTATATTTTTCAGAAATATATTTATATTTTTCAGAAATATATTTATATTTCATTAAAACACCTTAGACTAATGAAATGAAACTTTACACAACAGAAAGAAAATATTGGGTATTGAAAATATGTATCTCATTTAAAAATGTTATAGAAAGTGAAATGATTGCAGGTTTTTTCTTATGATGCTCACATGTTAAAAGTGCTGTACTGTCTTTAGGCTTTTCTTCAGAGGCGTGGACTACAGCAGGACCTCTGTGAGTTCTGCCACAATCACAACTACAACCTGGTGGTTGCCATGACAATCTCTTTCATTGACAACAAGGAGCCCTTCCGACAGCTAGCCGTCTACAGCTCCAGCACTGTGTACAGGGAAGAGGTACTCATTCCCCCAGTTTCACAGACAAGGCTTAAACCTAGTCCCAGACTAAAATGTAATTCTGAGCTGTTTCAACTGAAAGAAACTTGCACTGACTGATCTTAAAATATATCAGTGACTTTGTTTTGTTTCAAGATGCACACCAGTAAAGTTTTTTTTTTCTAAGCCATGTTAATAAAAATTACTTAAATGTCCTATTTGAACAATGGCCTAATCCTGGCTTAGTCTAAGCCCTGTCTGTGAAACCAGGCCATTATGCTTTATATCTTTCCAGGAATGAAGCTACAAATGGCTTAATTATAAGCCATTTGTAGCTTTATATCTTTATATCATTATATTATTTGTATAATTTATATCATTTGTAGCTTTATGTCTTTCCAGGAATGAAGCTACAAATAGCTTACTTATAATCGACTCTGCATATTTGGCCAGGTTAGGAGTTAAAAAAAAATAGCTAATTAATTTTGAAACAAACAGCACACTCTTCACCTTGAAGGATTCAACAAGTCTTTTATCAAAGTATTTTATGATAAACCCTCAGCAAGAATTAAGATCGGTAAAGATCTTTATAACCAATTTACAGGGTTTCCCAGTTTGTACTTTATTATGCTTTATTTCCAGTCTTTTAATGTTGGTTAATGTTCACGTAAAAATGGCAACAATTGCTTGAACCAGTCAATTCCTGATCACTTAATATCATTTTTTTTTTTACTTGGAATTACACTACTGTTCAAAAGTAAGATGATTTTTTTTTTTTAGTTCTTTAATTCAGCAAGAAAGCATTAAAGGAATAGGTTACCCAAAAATCATCATTTACTCACCCTCATGTCGTTCCAAACCTATGTAAGTTTCTTTCTTATGCTGAACACAAAAGAAGATATTTTGAAGAACCAAACAGTTGTTGGTCCCCGTAGACTTCCATAGTAGGGAAAGAAATGCTATGGAAGTCAATGGGGACCATTGATTACCAGAATCAAAATATCACCTTTTATGTTCAACATAAGAAAGAAATTCGTACAGGTTTGGAACGACACGAGGGTGAGTAAATGAGGACAATTTTCATTTTGGGGTGAACTATCCCTTTAAATTGATTTTGAAGTGACAGTAAAGACATTTTTATAATATTACAAATGATGTCTATTTCAAAGAAGTGATATTTTTTAACATTCTTGTTCATAAAAGAATTCTGAAAAAAAAATGATCACAGTTTCCACAAACATTTAGCATCACACCATTGAAGGTCATAAGAAATATTTCTTGAGCAAATCAGCATATTACAATGATTTCATGTAACACTGAAGACTGGAGTAATGATAAATTGCATTTTAAAATGGATTAAAACAGAAAAAAGTTATTTTAAATTGTAATAATATTTCACAACATTCACTGTCATTTTTATCAAATAAATGCAGCCTTGCTGAGCATAAGTAACTTCTTTCCAAAACATCTTACTAATCCAAAACTTTTCAACAGTAATGTATAAAATAAAATAAATACACATTTTTTAAAGTGAAAGATTTTCCCTCTTTACTAATTGATATCTGCATTTTCTTTTTTCATAGATGAGTAAAGCACTAGAAAAAGCCAAAAACCCCAGTCTGGACCTTAAGCCAATGAGCAGTCCATATCCAGATGTGAAGGCCTTTATACAGGGTAACACATTAGCATCCCGCAAGAAGGTAATGCCCATAATCACAGACTTCCTGAAGGAGAGGGAAAGAAAATTGTATCAAAGTGGGAACATAGAGGACCTAGATCTGGACGATGATTCCAATCAGGACCAGAGTGACACACAACAATGTCCCGAGGACGCTGGGATAGAGGACGATGGTCAGGTTCCTCCAACGCCAATGAACAGTCTGGTAGAGGGTTGTCCCTTGGACAGTGGCTTACCAAAAATCAATCCTGAGGTTTTGGTGGAGAAAGTTAGCAAGATGGCCAGCATGGAGGACATGTCTTCTGAGGGACAGTGATGAGAATCTGTTGTCCAAGAGATTCTTGAATAAGAGCTGAAGAAGGAAAGTCCTTCTGAGTCTTCAAGAGGATGAAGTGCATATCCAGCAGTGCTGCTTGAGAATGAAATGGCACTTTTTTGACCTGGTTAACTCACAAAGGTACAATACAGTCTGAAGAGACCATTCTGTTGACTTTGTAGGGACTGGTACATGATCATTCGAATGGAGCATTACAAAAATGCATTATATATATAAAACGTTTAAAGTTTGACTATCATAAAAAAAAAATTCAGGTTTAGGCTGTTTATTTATTGTTCACAGTCATATTCATATTTGATCTTCTAAATTAATCAGAAGGCTCATTGAGACATATGAACATTTAAACATATAATCTAAAATTGACAGTAAGCACCCAGTGCAAGCTAGCAACTGACAATTAATAGAATAAACTGATTCAGAATGAATTTCCGGTATTATACAATTAATTATAACGTGGTAGCTATCGTTGCTTTTAATGCAAATAGCATACTTCCTCCTTTTGTAATGTTAATTAAAGAAGTTATTTTCAGCTTGTCTGCAGATCATTTCATGGCATTGATTCCCCCAGAAAATTGTTTTGACTTCTCCCTTGATTTACAAAACCGAATGGAAAATGCATTTACAGTAACACTCTTACAGTATTATCCTAGTCATAATTTCAGTTAAACTTTGAAACAATACTAGTTGCATATTTACATTTATGCATTTACAAATTGTTTATATATATATATATATATATATATATATACTGTATGTATGTATTAGTGCTGTCAAGCGATTAATTGCATACAAAATAAGTTTTTGTTTGCATAATGTGTTCTGTGTATATTTATTATGTATATATAAATCCACACATATAGTATATATTTTGAAAATATTTACATATATTTACATGTATTTACATGTCTTTATATTCATATAATTTATATTATAAAGAAATATTCATATAAGGATAACATTTTTCTGAAATATATACATGCATATGTGTGTATTTATATATGCATAATAAATGCACACAGCACACGTACATATATTATGTAAACAAAGACTTATTTTGGATGCAATTAATAAAGATTAATCGTTTGACAGCACTAGTGTGTGTATATATATATATATATATATGTATATGTGTGTGTTAATATTATTGTTTTTTCAGTGCTGCCTGTTTGTCTGCAAACAGTGCAAGTATTTAAGCATTTACGCAGTTCCTGTTGGGATGAGTCAAAATGATTGTGTGGTAATTGGCAGTGTGCCAAAGATGCAATCCATAAATCTTAAATTGATGACATTGTCATTTTATATCACGAAGCATCAGATGTAAATGAAGATGAACATGCATTGGATTAGTACATCTTGTCATGATTCCCCAATAATATTGTAAAGGAGTTATTGTTGGTACGTGAAAAGTGAACGTAATCCCTCTGTGGCCTTTTGCATGTTATAGGTGTTAACTGACCTGCTCCTGGTTAGAATCAGGGCACCTGCATTTTAGATTTTACCATTAACTACCAAAGACCTCAGTTGTATTTGTGTGTTCGGCATGTTAAACATTTGATCATTTGAGATTTAAAACTTCAGTATTCTGTTCATTTCTATTATGTTATCTTACATAATTTATTTGATGGCTCTGGGTACATTAGGGTTGAAAAACATTAGTTTGTTGAGATTTTCATGGACAGCCCGTTTGATTTGTTATACGGCCAGCAGCTTATTAGCCGATTCAATCATACTTGGACTATCATCATAATTATAATATTCATTATATTAATAAATACAAAAGCTCAATCTAAGGCATTTTAAAGGCCTAATTGGACAAATCTTATAATGACATGTTCTGTCAGACAGTTATATAAAGAGGGTTTTTCCCCATAGAAGATAAAGGGCTAATTTAGTTACGACTTAATTAACAGTTAAGCAAAATCAGTTAATATTGGACATGAAACATATAAGATGCTATTTTGGTGTTTTGAGGTGTTGTGTATCCCCTGTGATTTAACCCTGACTGCTAGTTTGGTGAGATTTGACATGGTGACAGCAGAGGATTGCTGCATGCTGCCTCAGGAGAACTAAGTACATACTAGTCAATTCCGCCAAACTATGTAACGCCAATATCATAATAATGTTGTATGAAATGTTGATTTGATGTAAATGTATTAATGTGCTATGGTTGTTAAACAGGACATTCAAGAGCACATCCTCTGTCAAGTATTTTATTGCCAAGGACTTTATTTTAAGTTCTCTGTGACTCATTATGAATAAAACATTTTCAAATTGTTCCATATGTGGTTTGTGAGCTTTGTCTGTATAAAGACACATTTTTTTTTTTTTTTTTTTAATCATTCTTGTGCACTAATAGTTTGGTGTCAGTACCATTTTGTAAAGTTTTTGAAAGTCTCACCAAGGCTGCATTTATTTGATCAGGAAAATCGTTAATATAGTGAAATAATATTACAATGTAATAAACACTTTAAAAATTTATATATTTTGATGGCAAAGCTGAAATGTCAACATTTATTGCTCCAGTTTAGAGTGTCACATGATCCTTATAAATCATTCTAATGTGCTGATTTGTTGCTCAAATAACATTTCTTATTATCAATGTTGAAACCAGTTGTGCTGCATAATATTTTTGTGGAAAACGTGAAATGTTTTTCAATATTCTTTGAACAAAGTTCAAAAGAACAGTATTCATTTGAAATCGAAAAAGCATTTGTTTGAGTAATGCAAATGTCTTTACTGTCACTTTTGATCAGTTTAATGAATCTGATCTCAAACTTATGAACAGTAGTGTATGTACCTAATTAAATATAAACAGCTAAAGATATGGAGTAGTTAATTGTCTTTTGAAGGGGCCTGTAACCTCAAGGGTATTAGGACCATGTAGCCTGTTTGTGGTGTCTTCCTCCACCTTCCCAGCCTTCCCTGTGGGGGAGCAGAAGTGCTCAAAGCAGCTGAGCCAATGGGAGACAGACAATTCAGTCAGCAGAAGTCAGAAATGTTGAAAAACCTGTACTGACAGTCAGGGTGAGTTCCCTAACACAAGACACAAGATACAGTCACTGAAGCTGGTGAAGCTCATGAAACACCTCAGGTCATGGTCAGCAACTGAGTTCACTGAATGCATTTCTAATCTAGACGCTTTCTTTTAAAGACTTTAGACATGGGGACTTACTCAGACCAGAGGGAAGGGTACATGCAAAATGGGTAAGTCCAAATTTACAATAATAAAGTAATGGATAATGATTTAAGGTTTCAGTTACTATCAAAGCATGTACCATAAGAGGTCATAAGCGCATATTGGATGAACCAGAGCTTAACGTACGAGTTGTACTGTTGCGCTGTGAAGTGTACAGCAGAAGGACACGAGAGAAATCCTTGTAGCACTTCTGTGTCTAGTTATTTAGAAAGAGGATTTCAGAAAAAGGAAGTTGCCATTGAACTGATTTCCGCCACTTTTGCCAATCTTCTTGACTAATATTTGAGACCTAACCATGGAAAGACATCATCTCTCATATCCTGTCATCTGACAGACCATCAGTTTTTCTGTCACTTATATTTGACACAATAATAAGAGTTTAACTGCTGTCACAAGATAAAAATCCAAATGGAAAAATTTGACAAAAATGTAGTTTAGTAAGTTTTTATGTTGTTTTAAAGGGGAAAATACTTTAATCTTTAATGTTTGATTTCCATTGGCACCACTACAAAAACCTTCATGTCATTATAGCTTTTGATGGTTTGAGACTGTAAAATTGAGAATTTTAAAGCTCTTAATACTACTATAATCACAGAATAGGTCTTTTGACTTGTTAATTTCCATACCAAATTCCAAGTTCATGTTCGGACAAGAAGAGAATGCATGAAACTTAGTGTCATAAAAACCCTGTGTTTATGTGATATGACTAATAAAACCTATATCTTTAATAACAGTAAGTTACAGAATGAGTTACTGTAGTATCTTACAAGCCAGGACAAAGGTTTTCACAACAGGTGATTACTTTACAAAATCTTGTAAGAGTTACATCAAGAACAATTGCTGAAACAGCACACACCTTTTTGCTTTGCAGCGGAGGTATCATGTTGTCTGCCACAATTGTCATACATTGTTCTAAAAAAAAAAAAACGCCCTTCGTATTTCTTAAAATACATTTTGACATCAGATAAGGTCTTAGATGAGACAACACAGGGTTTGAGATTACACAACAGTGTCTTGATGTTGTAGTGACTAGTGAGTCAGTAACAGTCTCCTCAGAGCAGGTTATGTTTGAAATGATGTACAACCTCTGAGCGGTCTTACTGGACAATAGTGTATAGTGTATGTAAAGGTTACAGGGTTGAAGTGAAGACAATACCATCAAGCTCACATCAGAAACAGGTTGAGTTATGTGACGTTGGACAGAAGCTCTTATGTTGCTGACAGCAGGAGCACACCGGTTCATTACCTGCCCGGAATCAACTGAAAACAAAACAAGATTTTCAGGTCATTTGTGCCACGTGTAATTACCACATGTGCTGATGTAAAGAAATACTTGAGGTAGAAACAAGGACAAGTTTTATATTTGAGTTTGTATTTGACAAGTCCGACACTATAGAACTGCTATTTTCAGTATATTTGAATAGTGGATAGAAAATACAAGCTACAATATTGGAATAAAGTAGATGCAGATGTGCAGGTATTCATCTATGTTTGGGATCATATGCTGCTGTTTCCATTTTCTCACAAAAAATTGCATGAAAATATATTTCTATATCGCACTGTCTGACACAAAAATGAATCTCAAAATGATAAATATTGAGAAACCTAGCATTCACTTTGGTGAATAAAAGAACTGAGACTACTTGAAGGTCTCAAACTCATTTTCAGTTCTGTAAATTGTCATCAGCATCAGAAAAATTTCAGAGTTGACTCAAATTTTGCACATCACGTATTAAATGCAGCCATCATTTTGTTTAATGGTTTTTAGGACCTGAAATTAATTTTAAAACCCTAAACAATTTCGTTACAGTTTGTGTCACAGAGCTGACAATGTAGTTGTGGCACAAAAATAAGCACGATTACTCAAAATTTTAAAGCTTAAAAAAACTTTAAAACTCACCAGAGTTTGTTGTTGAACTCGCACGTGAAATAGTAGCCTATAGAAGAAAACCTTCGGGATGAAGATTTCATAAATGTTTCTGTTTTAAAAACTAACGACAACTAGGTTAAAGTTTTGTCGCAAGCTGTTATATTTATTTATTTTCAGCATAAACTATTTCTGAATAGGTTATTTTATAACCCATTGGAGTTGATGGACCTAAATCGCCGCAGCTAGATTGTGGGCGGGGCGTTGAAACAGCTCTCTCAGGTGCGGAGGCCTCATCATCAGGTGTGACGCGCTCTGATTGGCTGGATTCTGTGTTTGGCTTGAAGGTGCTTAGTTTGGGTGAGGTAGAAAAAGAATCGCCCTTGTCGTTGTAAAGGTAAATGGCTAGATTATACATCAGTAGTCTATAATAAATCAGTATTACTATAGCGCTTGTAATGTTCTTAGGAAACACTTCTTTTTTAATCAAATGAAAAAGCAGTTTGTTTTTGAGAAGCATCTCCTGTACGAGGTTAGTGAAAAGGTGAGTTTAGCGTGTTTACACTGCCATTATTTACATATGTCCGTAAAGAGCGATGTGATGGGCGTTAGCGAGGTTTCAAGTGTACACAGCCCTGTTTCTACGTGCAATCTAATCCAACACGAATTTTTAATGCTTAGAGTTTTAAATCTATCTATCCATATATCTGTCTGTCTAATGCCAGTACTAAGGGTTTGAAAACAGCACTCACAGGTTACTATGATCCTTTGCCATTTACTAGTAGTGTGGTTTTCCTGCCTTTAACAGAACATCAGACTGTCAATCAATCAGTGACTTATTCTACTCTGAAAAATGATAGATCTGTTTATACATCATTACATGTCAAAATTGTTTCCAAATTCTGGAACTTTCTTCACTTCTGGTCTTAAGAAGAGATGAGTTTCATTGATGACAATCAGAGATGTTAGTGTTAATCAAAGACAGGATGGGCAAATTTGATTGTTTCAACAAAACTGTACAGACATTTTTTTAATAACCTCTATGGAGTTAAAAGGCAAGATTTGCCTTTGGGTAGTAGCTTGGGTTGTAAAAAGATTTTTTTGGGGGGTAGTAGCTAAAATTCCTGCATAAGATAAAAACTTTTGGAATTATAAGCATTAATAAGATATCAAAGACTAAATCAACTTATTTCCTTCATAGCAGGAATTCATTTAAAAACATTTCCAAATGGCTGGATGTTAAATATTTTCTATACATTATTCTTGTACTGACCCGTTCTGTAATTAAAACAAACAAACCTGGAATTTTTCTTTTGACAAAATTGAGGAGTATGTTATTTTCCTGCTGATAATTGAATTGTTAATAATTAATAACATTTTGACATGGGGACAAAGAAGCCCTATTAACTTTCTTTACATTTTCAATTTATTCCTGCAGGCATTCAGAAAACGGCAAGACATCGGCCTTCATCCCTGACATGGAGCTCCGGGAGGAATGGCAGGATGAGGAGTTCCCCAGGTAAACTACACTAGATACATGCACCTTATTTATGTTCATATTCAGTGCAAATGGGATTAAATAATGTGATCTTTGTAGGCCTCTTCCTGAGGACACACAGAGTCCTGGCGATGAAGAGGAAAGCCCTGGAGCTGAGGGAAACAGGCCTGGTAACCTCATTTCTCCAATTAGTTACTGGCCGAAATATCTGCCTCTTGTATAATATCTGTCTCATATATAGATGCGCTACAGTTCAAAAGTTTGGGGTCATAAGAATTTTCAGTGTTTCTGAAAGAAGTCTCTTATGCTCACCAAGGCTGCTTTTATTTGCTTGAATATCCAGTAAATACAGTAATATTGTGAAATTTACAATAGTATTGCAATTAAAAAAATCTCTTTAGTACATTTTAAAATGTGATTTATTCCGTATATTATATTCTGTATATAATTAATTAATATACTGTGCTGCTGGCAACTGTGCTCACATGAGCCTTTAGAAATGATTCTAATCTGCTGATTTGGTGCTCAGGAAACATTTTCGTCTTATTATCAATACTAAAATCAGTTGTGCTGCTGCTTCTTTGAATGGAAAAAAGTATTTATTTGAAACAGAAAGCTAAAAAATACCTGAAAATAAAACTTTTACTGACCTTAAACAGTAAAATTGGTAGAATATACACAATATATGCCTGTGTAATGCCTGACCTCTCTTATTCTTTCTTTCCACTAGTCCCACCAACTAGCCTGGCCCTGACAGGTGATACCGTCAGGAAGAAGCGACTAGTGGCGCCGACTCTTAGTTTAACACTGGATAAATCCTCTACTGACCGGAGCGTGAAGTCTGACGAGTTTGATGCTTCTGCTCTTTCACCATCTCCTGATGATGACCTAGAGATGGACATTAACCTGGAGGCCCTAGAGACACCCTCAGACAGCGAGTCTTACAACTTCCCAGACAGCATGCACGACTTAGAGTGGGAAGGTATTCCATTATTTTGACATTCATTTAGGGTTGTGTCATTTATCAGAGCACTGGTTTACGACTAGTACTGTGGTTCTTACAGATGATCTTCCCAGGATGGGCAAAGCAGCGATCAAAAAAGCCAGTTTATTAGAGCATGCAGAAATGGGTCACCTGGACTTGGATCAGGTGGACAGCAATGGGCGACGATGGAGGCGATTCCATATTGGCGGCCAAGACTACCAAGTCAACATGAGCGTTCTGGAGCCGTACCTTCAAGTGCTTTCCCACGGAGGTGAGCTTTTGTTGAACAGGCTGGGATGAACATGCTTTACTGAAATTACCAACTGAAATCGACCTTTTATAGGATATTATGGAGACGGATCGACAGCCATCATCATGTTTACTTCCTGCTACCTACCAGAAAATACAACAGAACACTATGAGTATGTGATGGACAATCTCTTCAGGTAATGAATTTTCATTGCAATGACTTCTATTTTCCTTAAACTTAAATGTTTATTTACATTTAACGATTTATTTGGATTTAGGTACATTATTGGCACATTGGACTTGATGGTGTCTGAGAATTACATATTGGTTTATCTGTGTGGAATGGCCCCTCGCAATAAGATGCCTGGGATTAAGTGGCTTCGACAGTGTTACATGTCCATCGACAGAAGGTGAGCCATACTAGA
>JAFVLL020008380.1:27971-80471 GCA_021397915.2 Tor tambroides
TCTCTCCACAAATGCTGATGCAGGCCATCCAGATGTGGTGTGGAGGAGATCTCCCACTAAGTTAGGAGAGCTTTGTGCTGTTGAAAGACCTCAGGCCTTCAAGCTGCTCCAGGACAACATGCGCGGTGTCGACATCTGTAATCAGCTCCTGACGTGCAATCAACTCGGCGGGCTGGTTCTCGACACCAATTGGCGGCGTCTCTTTTGGTTCCTCGTCAACTTGAGCATCATCAACTCTTTCATTGTCCTTCGGGAGACCCGCAAAGACAACCCACCTGGGTGGCTTCAGGGGGGACATTTCTCCCAGGCCATCTACCGTAAACGTCTGGGGTACCAGCTGGCCAAGTGTGCTGCAAGATATGCTCGCCAGAACCAAGTCCACGATAGTATGCTTGAGCAGCAGATGGTAAAAAAAGAAAATCCGGAGACGCAAGAAGGAGTCAGACATCGATTAGCCAAACTTACTCGTAGGACAAGGAGATGTAAAGTTTGCAACCTGAAAAACATGCGTCATGAGAGTGTATATGGCTGCACAGCGTGCCATGTGAATCTGTGCAAACGTTCTTGCTGCTTCTGGGACTTCCATGGTTTCTCACCTAATTTCCAAGGTTATAAAGCTCAAATACTGACACTAAATATTAATCACTGTATTTCTGAATGCTTGTTCTCTGTTCAAATGTTGCACAAAATTAAGGAATTTACAATTTTCAAACAGCTTTTTAATTGGCATGCATTCATTTGAAGTGATAATGCATTGTATTATATATTTTTAGCATGAAATATAACAAAGACATTGTTTACATTTATTGTCGTAGATTATTATAATTGATGTTATAATTGATTATAATTTTTTCCTCTACAGGTAACCCAAAAGTGGGATTTGTTGACACTAAGAGGTACGTATTTTAGAAACCAAAGCTGGTTTGAGAAATTCTTTCTAACTGTTTGATTCAAAATTGCAACCTGAGGTAGATACATTTTAAAATAATACAAATAATTTAGTTACACCTAATTTAATTTTTAATTTAAATTACCTTTTTGATGAAATTTAAATGTAAAAATTATGAAAGAAATGCATATGCAGCTTATGCAGCTAACAGTAATGTGCAAAAATGTGCTTCTTTTTTTCAATTAGAACATTTTAAGTTGCCACGTTTTTTGTGTTATACAGATTCTGGAAAGTGACCCACTATTTCCCTTCCAGGGAAGGCACAGATCCTGGACTTAAATACAAAACTGAAATGTTAGAAAGAGGCCTGCACAGATCTTCAGCCGATGTCAAAAACTCAAGTGGGGCCGATGCTGGTCTGGATGAAGACGTGGACCAGGAAATGGCCCCTCTGGAAGATGAAGACACTGACTCAGACTCTGAGATGACTGAAAGCGATGAAGACTTGCCACGTGAAACAGGGGCTAGACAGAAGGTAGAGGTAACAGTAACCAATACACTTACACAACCTGTGAAAAATAGAGAGGAGACTCTGTCTATTCATCAGCGTCGAATACTACTCCTTGCACTGTGCTCTGGGGTCCAGAAAGCAGCTAAAGAAATGGACACCAAACCTCACATCATCAAGACTTGGCTTCAAGACAAAGAGGATCAATTAAATGAATGCAGCAGCACGAGTTGTGGAGAGGCCGTTGATCGTCTGGTGGAGTGGGTTTTGACTCAACGGGAACAGCAGCGTCCTATCAGTGAGGCAAAACTATTTGAAAAAGCTTCAGAGCTCCAAAGCCAAACCAATGAGATAAATTCTTTCCGTATTTCATACGAGTGGGCCGTGAGCTTCATGATCCTGCACAAATTGGGCTTGGATACCCCTTTCACAGTACATCGGGAACTCCCTAACGGCATGGAGGAAAACTGCCGTTGCTACACAGAGTTGGTGCACAGTAAAATAAAGACAAACAACATTCCACAGTGTGTCTTTGGTGCTATGGACCAGCTTTCTGTTTTTGTGGACTTCAAAATGCTGAATGAGAATACCAGAATAAACAGAGAGACTGCTTTTCAGTTTACTGGGTCTGGGAAGCCGTTCATAAAGATTTACCTCTCAATGCTCGCAAATGGTACAATTCTACCTGCGGTGCTCTTCACAAGTCAGAGCACAAACACGCTGAGCAGAAGCCCACCAGACTCAATCCTACTTATGGCCAAAGAGGAAGGTTTCAGTCCAGCGGAAGAGATAGAAATTTGGGCCACCAAAGTGTGGAAGCAGCATCTCAACTCACAGAACAAAAATGATGCCCTGCTGGTTATGGATAGCCATCACAGCCAAACATATGAGAGCATCATATCCACAGTCAGTAGCACCAAAACCTTGCTTGCCATAGTTCCAGCTGGCTGTACGGGCAGACATCAACCTCTAGAGATGTGTGTACGCCCTGTGCTGCAAAGGTTACTTCTAGCTCGTTGGGCACAACGACCTAGCAATGGTGCATCTGTGGTTCAGCGTGAAGATCTGGTGGAGCTTCTCGTGTCCTGGTTGGAAGAGGCCATGTCTTGCTTCTCTGGTAGGCCTGAATTTATTCAACACTCATTCTGCTTAGCTCGCCTGCTTCCTGATCAGGAAGCACATACAAATTTGCCTGGTTCACCTTTGGAGCTGTTAAATAAGTTGTCGGAGGCCACACTCAAACCTGAAGTTGTAGATCTTGACTCAGCAGAAGAAGAAGAAGAAGAGCCAATGGACACACATACTGTAGGCAAAGTGAGCCAAGTAACTGAGGAAATTGATTTGACACAGGAGCCAGAGGATACAGAAAATGAAGAAGTCAGTCAAACAAAGGATGAAGACGCAATGCCAATTAAAATAAAAAACACAGAACAACAAAAGGAAAGAACTGATGAATGTTTGGAAATTGCAAGTGAATCCACAGATGTCTCACATTCATCCCCTGAATCAGAGACTCCTTCACACAACTCTGAACAAGATCAATTCTCAGAATCTGGTCAGGATGCTAACGCTTACCAAACGGACTCTGCAAACAGGTGATAATTGATCTACAGAGACGTTGTGAAGTTGAGCAGAAGGATTTGAAGTCAGACAAACCTATTTAGGCGGAATGTGATTGTGGATTTTTTATTTACAATCTATTGTGTTGTGGAGCGAAAATGTAAAAATATTTTTTTTATTCTAAATACTGTATAGATTTACAGGATAGACATTGCATGATTGATTTTTGCAAAGTTTCTACTGCTCGTTATTTCTGTTTATTCACTAGCATAAAACGATCCAATAGCTCCCACAGTGTTAGAATTTGTCTATGTACAGATATTATTTGATTCAATTCTACATCCTCTGAAAGTAAATCAGCGCTTTTGCGCCTGCTTAAGTTTCAGTCATTCTAAAGCTGCAATGTCTCTACACGACTGTCCTACTCTCACAGTTTGTGTGACGTCAATCTCGTCATCAGTTGTGCGTGTTGTCTGCGCATGTGACTGACTGGAGGTTGAGTATCAAAAACCGTGTCAAAAGGCAGAAAAATAATCTAACGCTTGAAATGAAGAATCACTCCAATGCTATTTGGATAAGTGCTATTTAAAATTGTTTAATTTAGTAACCATTTACTATAGCTCTTGCAATTGGATAGGCCATTACTGAACAATACAACTTTTATTCCATAGCTTTACAGAGTCTGTTATTACATTATATGGCTGTGCTAAAGTTCAGACTCAGACTGTCTTGAAGTTCTTCCATTTTGGTCATTTATCTACTTACAGACCGAATAAACATTGAGACAGCCTGAAGAGTCTTAGCATTGTTATTCCAGCAGCAGCAGTGAATGGAGTGGGATCAGTATGTATATTCAGTATTGATTTTCAGCATCTGAATTTACCGTAGCAACCACAGGATGGTGTAACTACACTCCAGGTGTCATTCATTGACATTCAATTCAAAGACGCTCTGTAGCACATATTGGTGCCCTTCCATGTTTGTAAAAGTGCTTACTTTGATTTCATCTCCATTCGCTGCAACAATTTTTGTGTATGATTTACATGTACTAAATGGTGGGGCTTTATGTAAACAGTGTGGTTATGAAGGTAAGTGGGAGTTTATATAACTGGGGGTCTTCTGGATGTTGTTTTGATGAAACTTGTAAAGAGGACTAAAAAATAATAACTTAAGAGGTGAAAGTGTTATGTGTGTGACCTGGCATTTTTCACTATTCCTCATGAATAAAATGTAAATAAACTCAGTTTATGCATAAAGCCCGCTCTTTTTCTCATGCTTCCCTGCTTTGTTTTAATGTGGACAGGAGGAGGTTTCCCACACTGCCTGCCAGAGATCAACATCTGTACTCGATTCCTAAAAACTTGTACATTCAAGTTTTGCTCTATTTTGTAGAGCGTGCGCCTTACCTTAAAGTTATGTAATAGTGATTCATACAGGACAGTCAGAAGCGGCAGCACTGAGCAGGATATTGATTTATAACAAAGCATAATTTAAAAAATAAGAATTTTTACTGATTATGACTATATTTGACTGACTGTTTGATTAGACGTTTCTCTAAACGTTTTTCACATTTTGTGGGATTCAGCACCAAAACAATTTACACCAAAATGTTTTCAGATAACTTGAAAATAAACACTGAAATCTAAATTTTAGGTAAGTTAAACCATTCAGGGAATTTTAATGTTCATCCACTGTGAATGTAATCCATAAAATTAAAGTTAATCAAACGTAAATAAAAAAAAATGTAGAGATGGCATTTCAAACATTCCTAATTTAATGATTCAGAAAATAAATCCCATATTCTATAGGCTAGTTTTTCATTAAAATGTTTTAAACCTGAACATGCTGTAAAAATGCTTATCAGTCGGAATTACAGTTCTGCATCCTCGCCGCCTACCTTAATTCAAATGATTTGAACATTAAAATCATCAGAATTCAGTTCCAAACTGCGCACATACCTGAAAAGCTGTAGATTTACTATTTAAGTATGAAAAATCTAATCTCTAACACAGTACTTTGGCGATTTGTTTTCAGCCACCGAAAAGAGTGTATAGCAGCTGCAGAACTAATCAGGTACTTTACCTTTGTGAGAGAGTTATTCAGTAGGGCAAAATACCCCAGAAGGGGGGCGAGTTTCCTGTTTGCGGGCTGATTTCCTGGGACCGAGGTGAGTGGGTGACAAACGACATTTGATATTTTTATTCTCCAGTTGAATACCTGGGTGTGGTTTTAAGGTTCATCTCAGAATCCCATGTGGTTTCATCACTGAAAGAGTTAATCCAATACCGACATAAAATCTTTCTGCACGTCCGCAGCGCTTTGTTGGGTCAGTGAGTTTCCGCCTGTGGAGGCAACAGCAGCAATATGGGTGAGTGTCTTCTAATGCACTTTTAATCATAGCTAGCACTGTTGTTCAGACTTTATTTTAAGCATTCGACATTTCCATCCGTAGTACGCCGTTTCTTAAGTCTGGAATAAAGAATTACTTCACTACAAATTCTCTACATTTAGGCATAATCGTGTTTTTTATAGGCCTACGTTACCTGTCAAAGTCATTAAGGTAATTTCGTGCAGTGTTGTGGCTACAGAATGCACTACATTTCGATTTTAACGTGTTTACTGAGGCATGTTAAAAAAAAATTAATTAGAATTAATTAGAAATTTTTGTCATTGGTTGAAAACAAACATATGCTGTTATTGCAATTCTTTCATTATGTTATAGTATATGTTGATATCTTGCAGTAGTGCAATACAGAAATAATTATGTTTCTAACAAAAAGAAAAGTAATAGAAAGCTTGTTTAAAGGTTTTCTACGGAACTTTAGAATTGTTTAGAAATTTTTATTTTTATTTTTTTATTTTTTTATTTTTTTTTTAACTTTGGTTATACACTTTTTATTTGGACATGGTCTGTCAGTGAGGGGGTTGACCTGCACACAACCCATAAACACTGTCTAGCTATCAAAGGATGGATGTTGAACAATTCTTGGCAAGACATGGTGTCTCTTCCCAGACTGTGATATTGCCCATCTGTTATAGTTGGTTTGTGTGCATGTATGTGTATTTTTTCAAACATTTACAGGGCAGTAAAAAGTGTTATCTAGTCATAATCAGTAGTTCACTTCATCATTCATGTCTTTTAAGAATGAACACACTAGTTTAGGACTCACACTTATATGATGGTGCACTATGTAGGTCAAGAGATCATTAAACCCTCCACACTTAAACAATAATGCTTCAGTAATTGCTCAACTATGTATAACCAAAGACTTTATATATATATACAGAACTTTGGTATAACTCACATAGTAATATTTGAGATGTGACACATGCTCTTTCTCCGCGTGCAGCTTCAACCTGTTCAGGATGTGGACCAGGATATAAAACCCCTCTTGATGCCATGAAAGGTGAGTTGCTTTAAAAAATAAGACAGCAATATATTTTGAACAATATAGTGATAGTTTTGTATTAACAGTAGTTGGTAAAACAGTTGCAACTTGATAGGTACTACAATGTAGCAGTGACCTTTGCACTGGAGATTCACTGTTACACTGAGCTCTATTATCACTGTGTAACATCTGATCCTGCAGCTCCTCCTTCCCACCACCAGAGGTCCTCCTCACTTGTAAATTGGCATTGTTCTGATTTTTTTGGTTTGCCTGCTGTTTTCCCTCACATATTCATGTTGACAGAAATTGAGTCATCAGTGTCAAAGCATAGTAAACCTGTGCCTAACCTTGTGAGCACAATATACTTGTTCACAACCTAGGGAGCTGATTGAGATGCACCTCCTATCTTTTTTGAATTTGCTTCTGAATTTACCTACTTTAAATTAATTAATTAATTAATTAATTAATTAATAAAATAAATTTTTAATTTTTAAAAAATTAATAAACAATTGTTTTTAGATTTTATTTTTTAGTTGAATAAACTTTAACATTAACTTAATTTAACATTATCATTATTTTTTAAATAAACTGAATAAAATAGTTAATTTTTTGTGTATTTAAGCATGTAAAACACTTAATAGCAGAATTATTATGTTTAGTGCACTAGTGTTGTGGACACAAATGGTACACCTTTTATGGAATTTATTGATAAATTATAAAACACAAAGATCCAAACTCTGAACTTAAACATAAATACTTCCTACAGGGCCTCGAGAAGAGATAGTCTACCTGCCATGCATTTACCGCAACACAGACATTCAGAAACCTGACTATCTTGCAACTGTTGATGTCAATCCACAATCTCCCAATTTTTGCAAGGTAAAAGCAAATATGATTAATAAATATGCACTTAAAAACTATTTTGGATTAAAATGTGTCAGCAACATGTTTCCTTTTAATATTTCTATTACAACACTTACTTCAGTAGCATTTTCTTTGGTCTAGGTGATTCATAGGCTGCCCATGCCTAATCTAAAGGATGAGTTACACCATTCTGGTTGGAATGCCTGTAGCAGTTGTTATGATGATCCCTCCAAAAGACGCAATCGTCTCATTCTGCCTTCTCTGATGTCCTCCCGAATCTATGTCGTTGATGTAGGGACAGATCCACGGGCCCCACGGCTTCATAAGGTTCATTTTAGTAAACACTTAGTTATATAAGAGCCTGTCTGTATAGGAACACCCTTATTGTGATGGTGGTAACTTTGTGGATGAACATCTGGGTTAGTAATCTGAGGAAGTTTAAAAACCAAGGAGCAGGAGAATTTCATGAACTGGGGAGATGCTTGAATGATCTAGTTGTTCCAAAAGGGCTTTTCCTACTTACATGCTTATGATTTTTAATTTTAACTGCATACTATAGTATTTCATACTTCACATTTGGTAAACTCAGACAAGCATGAAAAGACATTTGACCAATGGAGGTCAATGTTAAAAACAATGTTAAAGATGAACCACTTGGCTGACAATCAAACAAAACATTTTGATCTATAACAGTCTAAAGTCTAAAGCAATAATTTTGGTTAAAATACATGCTCTATATATTGTTACTTTTTAATTAGTTTCCTTGATTCAGTGAAATTGTGGCTATGAATTAAGAATTTGTTCCCTCATCGTGGCAGCGAATTAAGAATTAATTTCCTTGTTTTAATAAATTGTGGCCACATTGTACTAATAGGTTCTTTAATTTTGTAAATTGTGACCATGTAGTACTAATTCATAACCTTGTTTTAATTAGTACAATGTGGCAACGATTTACTAGAAAGAGGCAACAAATTCTTCATTTGTGGCCATGATAAATTTATTTTTGTCATGTGCGGGGCTCCATAGTGTACCCCTAGTATTTGTTTCAGTTTCTGTTAAGAAAAGCCACAGAGAACATTTACAAAGTCCTGTTACCTGTACAGACTGATTTTGTTTAATATCTACTACATAATGCTTAACATCAAGTGCGAGCGCCCCTTAATACATGACTGTTGATTTTAAGAATGTTTCGTTCTTGCCAAGACCAAGAATTCTTTCCATCTTTCTCTCCTCCTCCAGATAGTCGAGCCCATAGATCTGTTCTGGAAATGCGGCCTTGCCAACCCCCACACTTCTCACTGCTTAGGCAGTGGCCAAATCATGATCAGTACCATGGGCGATCCTTCTGGCAACGGCAAAGGTAAGATGCTGTGTTCACATCTCTGTATTTTCAATACACGGTTAGACTTACCCTTTTATTCATGTTCCTTTTAAGGTGGTTTTGTGTTGCTGGATGGCGAGACTTTCGAAGTCATTGGCAACTGGGAGCAGCCAGGTGAAGCAGCACCATTTGGTTATGACTTCTGGTACCAGCCTCGCCACAATGTCATGATCAGCACTGAGTGGGGAGCTCCCAAGGCATTGGGAAATGGCTTCAACCCTGCAGATGTCAAAGCTGGTATGTGGAAGTTCAAGAGAAAGTTTAAGAGTCTTTGTAGCCAACTGGCAGTGATGGTCAGATCTGTTTGTAGGTCACTATGGACAGCGCCTCCATGTGTGGGACTGGACCACACACAAGCGGATTCAGACTCTGGATCTGGGGGAAGAGGGTGCTATTCCTCTGGAGATCCGATTCCTGCACGACCCCACTGCAGCTGAAGGATTCGTGGGCTGTGCGCTTCAGAGCACCGTCTTCCGCTTCTACAAGACTCAGGCAAGTGCATAAAAAGTGCTTTCATTAAAATCTTTTCTAACCTTTTTGCAAAGGCTTAAAAGGGTTAAAGGCAATACATGTTTTTAGCTTCGGATTTTGCATTTTACAGAAAGGGGACTGGGCAGCAGAGAAAGTCATCCAAATTCCAAGCAAAAAGGTGGAAGGTTGGGCTCTTCCTGAAATGCCAGGTGAATGGTTTTAGAAGTGTACTATAGTAAAAAAAAAAAAAAAAGTTTTATTTTTTGTGTATTTTTTATTAATGGAAAAACTCAGAGAATGAACAAACAAAATTATTATATTAATGTAATTTCCAAACCAAAGGAAGGGAAAAAAAGTGCTATATATAAACATAAAAAATAAAAATAGTTCAACTGAATAAAATAGTTATGAATAGTGATTATATTATTTTTTTAAAAGAATGAAACTTATATGAAATGTAGTAAATGTTTAGAAAATATTGTGTTAAACATTTGATGTCAACAGCCCTTAAATATATATTTAGTCATTTTTGGGGGGGTTTCTCTCAATTTTTTTCTCTCTCAAATTTTCCCTGAACCACAATTTAACAATCTGCTTTTATGGCAAAAAGTTAAAAGAAATCAGACGCTCATTTACTCGTGTATTTTTTGCCATAGGTCTCATTACGGATATCTTGATCTCACTGGATGATCGCTTCCTGTACTTCAGTAACTGGTTGCATGGAGATATTCGACAGTATGACATCACTGACAAGAGGAATCCACGTATGGTTGGTCAGGTAAGACACCTTGGATTAGCAGGATCAAGACACCTTTGTCTACATTTCTAAAATCATGTCAAAAACAAATAAAGTGTCAAAACAGTAGAACCCGCATTTAATTTTTTAAGGTCTTCCTTGGGGGCAGCATTTTAAAAGATGGACCAGTGAAAGTATTGGAGGACAAAGAACTGGATGGCCAGCCATCCCCACGGATACTCAAGGTACTTTTTTATTTCCTAGTATGCTTCATGTGAGCTCTTTGAGTTAGCCGTTTATGTAGAGGAAAACAGCCTAAAGCGGTTGGTATAGTAACTAACTAATTGACAGATGACCCAGCTTATTGTCCTCCAAATCATTAGGTCATGCAGACCTAAACAGAGCGATTAGAGCACATCATTCGTTGGAGGTTAAAACGTTCCCTTCCTCATCAGGGAAAGCGTGTGCAGGGAGGCCCTCAGATGCTCCAGCTGAGCTTGGATGGAAAACGTTTGTACGTCACCACCTCCTTATACAGTGCCTGGGACAAGCAGTTCTACCCTGACCTCATCAAGTGAGACAAAAAATATTCATTCGTAATATTACTTGAGTATTGTATGTAAAGTATAGATTAAGTAATGAGGCTGTTTAAATAGTTTCAGAAGTAACCTCTAATATGTTTATCACACTGCAACGTTCCTCTTATTTCTCTTGAGGGAGGGGTCGGTCATGATGCAGATTGACGTGGACACAGATAAAGGAGGCCTGAAGCTCAACGAGAATTTCCTTGTGGATTTCGGAGCAGAACCAGATGGTCCTGCACTTGCTCATGAGCTCAGATATCCTGGAGGAGACTGCACTTCTGATATCTGGTTATGAAATTGGGGCCAAACCATTATGTTCCAAAGAGCAGAATTATTATTCCCATATTTTCAGTGGAGATACAGTATATCATCAATATCATGATCTCGTTTAATCTATGTATGTGCCAAATCCTCAATCTTATTATGTCAATTAGCGATTACAAGAGTGAATTATGTTGTGAATCACATCTTAACTAAAAAACTAATTTTCATTGTCTTTATATGCTTTCTAAATTTTTTTAAATAAATATTTTGTATCCCAGTGAATTCAAAGACTTTCTCCTTTGTTGTTTTAAGGGCTTTCCGAATCATTAGAATTGCAAAGTAGATTTTAAACACGTGATGCGAGTGCACACAGTCACCATCACTATAAGGGCACATATTGTAAAGTATCCTATTAGGAATATGTTCTAAAATAAAGCAGTCATTTATGTTGTATTTTGAATTACAGTGCTCAGAAACCCTCCAAGAACAAAATGGACATGTAACTGTTATAACGTGAGTGAATATTTTTAAGGCATGTTTTTCTTATCAAGCTGCAGAGAGAGAGAAATGCAATTTTGTTTAACAACAAACACTTTTCTTCATTGTTTTTTTTTTATTGCCATTGTAGTACACAAGAATAAAAAGTTGTCTCTCCAAGTCTGAAGACGGGGACAAATATTACTTTTTAAAAAGTGTTTTTTTACAATGTTCTGTAATAATAAATAACTACAGTACAACTATAAATAGGAGTAATATATAAAATGGTTAGTAAAGACTGTAACATGCATCAAATATCAAATTAAATCCATCTGTTGACATCAAATTTAACATTGACATTTAAATAAGATTAAATATTGGAAAAAAATATATACATTTTATAAATAATAATCATTGTAAAAAAGTTATATGTAATGTAAAAATATTAACAGCAATTGTTATTATACTAATATTTCTTACTATTGTTCTTATATAAATGAGAAGCAAAACGACTAGTAGTTCAGTTTATTGGCGTTTTCAACAGCTAATGTTATTAACCCTTTCAAAAATAAGTAAACGTACTATAAAAGAACAGCAAGCATGCAAAATGCTTTGTTTCTCAAAGCCTAGTGGGCTTCCTAACTAGACAGCATTTGTGGGCATTACCTAAACGCCTAAGAATGTTGTCTTGGTAGGCAGCTCTGAATGTTTTGAGACACAGGCTATATGTGTTTTATGCTGGAATCAGGCAGTTGATGTGGGCAGCCCCGGCGTGTCATCTCTCCACTCACTTTCTTATCGAACCACACCGGCTATTCAGCAACAGGAGAACCGCGGCTCCCAAATGGGGCAGTTAAAACACAGATAAACCGATCATTTCAGCCTTCACCTGGTTTATTTTGAGGTAAGTCATATGTTTACATGTGTCCTTGGGTCGGTTCAAAAGTAGAAGACCGTTCTAAAGTAGAGACGTTGCGTTAGCTGCTTGGCTAAGTGTAGCATCCGTTTGTGTTTTATGAGGCTTATCCTTTCAGGCCTTCATAACAGTTGAACATTTAATAATAACTAGTGTTAATTAAATTATGCTCTTGTTCAGCACACATACTATTATACTGTTCTGAAGGAAAAAATCTCTGAGCCCTATTAGAGAGAAAAGCAGTCGACGTGTCTTTTAAAGGTCTCAGCTAAACATGCTCAGATGCTAACTTGAGTGTAAAAGTCATCTGACTGATAGACTGCTTACTTTTTAACGTCTGAAGTGGGACAAAACAAGGAATGTTTTGGTTATAAAGCAGATCAGAGTATAAATATGGGTGTTATTACGAGTTTTGGCAGCCATCTGCAAATATTTAGCTTGATGTGCTTGTACTCCCAGTTGTCTGTAGACTTTTAACTACGTAACATAAAAGAAATAACATTGACAGCGTGTTTTTATGGCAAGTTGATTAACTAGTTCAGCATTGTTATTTTGGTTAATCTAGAATAGATCATCATGTCCTGGTGCATCACATCAGTCCAAATTATATAGCCATTATAGACCTGGTTTTAAGTTTGTTGATTTTGTTTCAGTGTGTTTGATCTCTAGATTATTGGATTTCATGGTTTATTTATACTGTGACAGCCTTGTAATCTAGTTTCTCAAGGGTTTCATCAAATAGTTGGATAATAATGCTTTTGGATTGTGGAAAGTGTTGTGGGTGTTGGCAGAAGGAGACTCTTGAGACTAATCGTTCGTGATCTACATGTTTTGTGTTCCTCTAGATCACAGTGTCTTCGTCTCACATTTCAGGGCAAAGGCTGATTGAATTTACTCTTTCCATTGCAATCGGAGAAGTTCAGTGAAACATTTTGATACCGAACAATAGAAGTAGGCCTGTGCTTGTGGTTTGATTGGGTGAATCAGTGTTGCAACTCTTAGTGTTATCAGTTGAGGCTTGTTGTAGAGCAGTCTTTTTCAGTTTCGGAGGATTTAACTTGGAGAAAGAGCTGGCAAGCTAGAACAACATGCAAACTGTCAGTTTCGAGTGAACTATCCACCAGAGTTGGATTCAGCATGTGATATGTGAGAGGAGATTTGGCATCTTCGTCAAAACTGACTCAGTCTCCACCATTTGACATGTGCTTTAATCGCATCGCTTTCAGAATCAGTTTTGATTTCATCTGTTGCAGTTTCTGTTCCTGGTCTTACATTTCAGGGTTCTAAGAAGAAACACTTTTGATCATGCTGATTTGTCTTTCATTTAGCTAAACTAATCAATCTAACCTATCAGACTTTCCATTGTTAACTTAATGACTTTCCATCACTAGTATTAACAACATGAAAGTAGAACCATGGGTACTTCTAGAAGTGAGTTTAATATGTTGAACTGCTTCTTTCTGACAGCTTGATCTGTTTTAAGCACAGTGGGTTTTTATAATGTAGCAGCTTTGTGGAATCTGAGACTGATGCTTTGCTTTATCTGATATTGGCCTGCTGGTAATGGTGAGGTAATCTGCTGGAGGCGGATTATGGCGCCGTCCTGCGTAGCTGTGGATCAGTGGGACGGCATGACCCTGGGGAAGTGGCGCTTAGTAAAGCCTGTTCCTCTGGGTTATTGTGAATTTTATATTTGAATGGCTGTTTACAATGTGTGCGGTCACATGTTGGGCAAAACTTCAGTTTTAGTAACAGTTCATCATGGAAGTTCTTTTTGTTCTCTGATTTCTCAGACGTATGTAAGTTGTAAGTTGATATTTTAAAGGCAAAATGAAATCAAACTGACCCTATTTACTGTCTTAAAAGCTTGTTTTCTTTCATCAGCATGTACAATACCATTCAAAAGTTGGGCATCGCTTAGATTTTTAAAAATGTTTTTGAAAGAAGAATCTTATTCTCACCAAACATGATTTATTTTAAAACATTTATATTGTGAAATATTATTATTACAGTGATTTTAAACTTTAATAAATTTCAAAATGTCATTTATTTCTGTGATGGCAAAGCTGAATTTTTAGCAGCCATTGCTTCTGACACAGTTTAACTCTTAGTTCTTGTAATATTTTATTACCATTTTCTAAACCATTAGTGAATAAACTGTGATAATGTGATAAATGTTGAAGGTGTTTGAATAAATTTTGGTTTGACTGTATATATATTATTGACCCCAAACTTATGAATGGTAGTGTAGTAATTGCTCTGCTGTTGTTTTTACTAAAGCTCATTTGCTGATCATGTGTTTTGTTGTCTCTCTGTGTTTTGCAGTGGCCTGAGATTGTGTGGCCATGGGTGACACAGAGCTGGAGCTCTCCCCTGCCCAGCTTGAGGAGCTACAGAAGAGCCCATCTGCTTCCTCCACCTCCACCACCTCCTCGCTGTCCCTGCCCTCATCGCCTTCCTCTGGCCCTCGTCCCCTCACCAGCTCCAGCCCGAGCACCAGTGAAGGCCTGCCCACCTCCAGCCCCCCTCTAGATGTCATATCCGAGGGAGTGGGCGAACTCAGCCTAGTCATCGATACCGAGGTGGCTAAGAAAGCCTGCCAGGAAGTTCTTCAAAAGGTAAAGTTCCTGAAGGCTGATGGAGAAGTATCCTCAACCAGCTCAGAGCCAGTTTTGGTGAACGGTACGGCACACCCCGAGTCCACAGATGGAGGAAAACCTCCCAAGATCAGCGAGGAGGAAGCAGAGCCTGTGAAGAACGTGCGGCGGCGTCAAAAGAACAACTCATCGAAGCAGTCCTGGCTCCTGCGGCTCTTTGAGTCCAAGCTGTTTGACATCTCCATGGCCATCTCCTATCTTTACAATTCCAAGGAGCCCGGCGTACAAGCCTACATCGGCAACCGACTCTTTAGCTTCCGGAACGAAGACGTGGACTTCTACTTGCCCCAGTTGCTCAATATGTACATCCACATGGACGAGGACGTGGGCGACGCCATCAAGCCCTACGTGGTGTACCGCTGCCGGCAAAGCATCAATTTCTCCCTGCAGTGCGCCTGGCTGCTGGGGGCCTACTCTTCTGACATGCACATCTCCACGCAGCGCCACTCCCGTGGCACCAAACTGCGTAAACTCATCCTGTCAGACGAGCTCAAGCCCTCCAGCCAGCGCATCCGCAGGGAGGTGCCGCAGCCTCCCCCTTCCTGCCCCCCACCCCTCCATCACGGTCAGGGCATGAGCGAACACAGCCTGTCGCCCTCCAAACGCACCCACCAACGCTCCAAATCGGATGCCACCGTCAGCATCAGCCTCAGCAGCAACCTGAAGAGAACCGCCAGCAACCCCAAAGTAGAGACCAGCCAGGATGAGGTGAGACACCTGTTATGTCACATGCTTGCTTACCTAGTTAGTTACATGTAAGCTGCTTTTAGATCATCCATCTCTGGCCATCGCTTCCACCTCCCACAGATGTTGTTTCTCAGCTGTTTCATGCAAATGCAGAAGGCAAACAACTCAGATTTGTGTGGCTGTGCTGGAAAAGGCGTGTCGATGTTCCACTTGATGTTCGCTGACACTCAGACAAGCTTTGTAAAAGAAATATTCATGTAGTTACTTTAATGGCAGATGGATGAGCAATGTGAGCTTCCTTCCTAGGCAGCATCCTAATTGGAATGGAACCTAAAAAGTAACTGATTTTCCATAAGTTTCATAGGTAACAACTACAAAATATAGTGTGCTCTTTTACGTAAAAGCATGTTATGTTAGCATGCTGCTAAATTAAAGGAATAGTTCACCCAAAAATGAAAATTGTGTCATCATTTACTCACCCTCAACCATTCCAAGCCTGTATAAGTTTCTTTCTTATGTTTAACATAAAAGGAGATATTTTAAAGAATGCTGGTAATCAAACAGTTGATGGTCCCCATTGATTTCCATAATATTTCTTTCTCTACTATGGAAGTCAGTGGGGACAAACAACTGTTTGATTACCAGCATTTTTCAAAATATCATCTTTTATGTTAACAATTTCATTTTTGGGTAAACTATTCCTTTAATATTGACATCTAAGCATCATTAGAAATGTTAGATTTTTTAATATTAAAAATATTATTTAAAAAATCTCATCTAAATTGAATTAAATATTGTCAGTGTTTATATCATCTGCCCTTTTCGATTAACTTTTTTACTGATATATTTGTGATGGTGCCTTATATTTCAGCCCAAACAAGGCAGCTAAGAAAGCGGTATAATATCGCTTTCAGAATGTTTTTTTTACCTTGAAGGTGATATGAAATGCATTTGTTTCTACTTTCTAAATGCGGGTTATTGATGTCATTGTGAGCAATTCATCCATGCATTTGTTTTGAAACTTGTTTCGCCCTCACTATTTTTAATCAGAACGTCATAACTCTATTTTCCAGTGAAACAACCGATTTCTTTATGGTGATGTTTGCAGTACATCTCAAATAATTTAGTCCACCTAACTTTTTTTTTTTTTGAATACAAGCTCACATTTCTATCTGCCTTCATCCAATCAACAACTGACAGATAGAACCACCTTAATTGTTTGTTTTTTTTTCCACAATCCGTTTCATTCATATGTAAGTTACAATATGGCAGAAAAGATCTGTCGCTGCTTCCGTTTCATCAAGATTTTAAAATGCTGTCAAAATGGGTAGCTCACTAAGTTTTAGAACAGAAATGTGTCGTCTTAGTGTGTTTCAGTTGGTCTGCCACGTGACACCTATAAATGTAAATTTTTCAGCTCTAATCACAGTGAAGGCTGAAGCCAGCAGGGGGATGAATAGATTTTTGTTTTTGCTCTCAGAAAATAATTAACTACCACAGCTGACTGATTCCCAGAAGAATGATGACAGCTCTGCAGCTCTTCTGTTAAGACAGCCCCTCTCTCTTTGTGTTCATTTGCACAGTCATGATGATAGTCCTCAGGGCTAAATGGCATGCCATTAACAAATCACCACTCATGCTGCTAATAAGTGGCACGTTGCGATTCACAGTTCCAGGATTAGATCCGAGGTCAGTGTGACAGACAGATCAGATCCTGTTTGTACCACATGAATCAGATTGCTCTTTTATCACTGGAGATTTCAGGTAGCCAACAGGCCGTTATTAAACTTCTAATGATAGCAGATGTGCCATACACAATTTATTTGCAGAAATTTTACTTATTTTTGAACTGTTAGACAAGTGAAGTGCTGTCAGTTGACTTAACAAGAACTTTAATTCGGACCGAATGAGCAAATATCGACTGTACTATACATATATACATCATTCAGAGGTGAGCGTTTGAATGGTAATATTTTTTTTTTTATGTTTTGTTTTTGTTTGTGCAAAAAGTATAATTACAATTTACTATAACTATTTTATTGTAGTATTTTCCTATGTAATTTATTCCTCTGATGGCAAAATCAAATTTTCAGCAGACATTATTACTCCAGTCTTCAGTGTCACATGAACCTTTAGAAATCATTCAAATATACTGAGTTGGTGCTCAAGAAACATTTTATATTATTATCAGTGGACTTTTTTTCAGGATTATTTTTTCAGTAATATAATTTCAAAAGTACCGTATTTATTTGTAAAAGAAGACAGTATAAATATCTCTACTGTGACTTTTGATCAATTTTATGCACACTTTCTGAGTAAAAGTTTTAATTTAATTAAAAAAAATAATTATACTGACCTCAACCTGTAGTGTACCGGTCACTAGTATTAGTATAATAATTTAATAATTAATAAAGTAGGTTTTTTTCTGTTCAAACATGAAGATCGGTAATCACTTTGAACTTCAGATTGTCCATTTATCTTTGTTCCTCTTAATAGCAAGTTAATCGGTGTGGTCAATGGGAGTGGAGAATAGTTACAATTTAGCAATATACCATAATACACGCTGTATTTATTTTCTGATAAGACTTTATGGTTTGGAATCAAAAGTCATGACAGTTTTACGTAAATATGTTGATAATTCATTTGTGGGTGTCAGTGTGGTTTTTACCAATGTGTGTCCTTACCTTGTCTTAGCCAATCATAAACCCAATTGGCAAAATTGGTATTAATTTAAAAATGAATGTTTTATTGGTCTGGCCAATATATGTCAGTGTCTAATTTATAGTAAGCTTACAGTATATGTTATAGCTTTTCACCAGCCTAGATGTTAGTATAGACCATACTGACGTGGCCATTACCTTTTGTGTGTCCCGACTATTATAGTGTATCAGTGAAACCGTAGGGAAGAACGTTATGTAATAACCTACCATGGATCAAGTTCTATTGTGATGTGTAACTTTAGAGCTCCCTTCCGATTTTCTTCATTTTAACCTCGTCGCACAGCACACACACTATGTTCTGACGTTCAGGCACATGATCACTCACCTTCCTCTTTTATCTTCCTGCCTAGTCTCTTCCCTTCCTTCTTCCTCCGAACGTGATCTTGGTGCAGCATGTGCTGCTATGGAAACAGTGATGTCGCCATTCACATGGCAGTGAGCCACTCCACTGGTAAATGGAGTAAAGATCAGCTATTATGAAATGCATTGCTCCACAACTCCTCCACAGCGTTTACACACTTCAGTGAACTTCTTCTGAAAGCCAAAGGTGTTAACGTAGGGATGCCACTTTGCGGTTTCATCTCCACCTTGTGAAGTGCAGTGTAGGTGTCTAATGTGAATTGCGTTAAGCCTACTAGCCATTAATCTGTATAGGTTTGCTCAAAGGCTTGATGGCTTTTCTTTGAGGAACAACTGTATGATGTAAACGAAAATCCAGAAATTCTTTTTTCCAGAAAAAGCTTTTCTTGGTCATTTTAGCTTCGAGCTAAGCTTTGGTGGAACAGGTGCGGAGCCTTATCTTATATCCCACACAAACTGCACTGATAAGTTAACCAATCCACTGTGATTTATTTGCACATTTAAGCTGTAGTTTTTTAACCTAATCATGTAAATATTTCAGTCTGCCAGATTTTCTTTGTCCAAACAGTGAAGATTTATTTTAGAAAGATAAAACAAGGCTTATCATCTCTCTCTCTTTTGAAAGCCTGTCAGGATAGAGGTTTGCCGTGAGAGAAAGTCCACTGTGTTATCATGTGGAATTTGGACCCGTTTGGCTATGAGGACTGACGACTGTTTCACTCCCATCATGCTAATTCAACCAGAGCATAAATCTGGGTTACAGTGAGGCATTTACAATGGAAATGAATGGGAGCAATTTTTCGATCATATTAAAATACTCATTGTTTCAATATTTAAATCTTGCAGCTATATTAATGTGTATTTTAGTGCGAATAAAATACTAAATAATACTCACTTTTTTGTGTAATTTTGTATCTGTACATATATAATGTAATGTCTAAACCCCTAAAATGATCATAAAAATGACAAGAACTTTAAAGCTCAATAAAACAGTTTTAACATAATAATCAATGTAAAAATATAAACTTCACATTTCTGGTGTTTATTATTCAAAAATTGACCCATTTTAAGTTCACACAGTAACCTTGAGTCTTGCTTTTTTAAATAAAGAATTATTTTTTTCATTTATTTAATCAGCATTATTTTTTATTTTGTTTTACATTTTCTGAGTGGTGCTTGCTTACGCAACAGTTGCCTCTCTCCACAGGACACGTGACCACATCTTGTAAACAAGACTGAATTGTAAAGTGACTGTTTGCTGGATGAAGTACAAGTAAACATAACAGCTGCTTGATACTCCCTGAAAATTGAAGCAAGACCGCCGTTTGACACTCGCTGAGACACGACAGCTGTTACACTGCCCTGGAGCACAGAGTTTGGTTCATGCAAGTTGAATGCAAAGTATGTTTATTAGTGGCTAATGCAGGGTTGTAATTACGAGTCCAATCTGTTGACTTTCAGGTGGGTGGCAAGCAGCTTAGGTGGCCAATGATCATACGCTGTGGGGGAAGAAGCCTGGCAGATCTGGCTTGGATGCTCTGGTATCTTTTTCCAGATGGCAGAGGGGAAGGGTAGAGTCATACTTTTCTTAGTTGCAGGATGTTAAGGGGCAGCTTTGTGATTTAGGGGCTAGTCAGGCTCCAGTGCTCACCGTACTTGCACTTTATTTCGTGCAGCCAGCTGGGTTATGTGGATTTGTTTATTTCCATAACCAACTAGTGCATCATAGGCCTGTACCATGAAGCCGGATTAGCTGGCTAGCCAAGTAAGTTTCAGTTTAGTTTGCACCAATCCTGGGTTTTAGGTACCATGAAAGTGGCTTGGCTTTTTAGCTGCATTCATTACCATAGTAACTTAAACTCCATGGCTAACCTGCTCCGGGGCAGGTTATGTTCTGAGTTAGAGATCTCAAACTGAAATTGGACCAATCAGATGTGAGCAAAGTGACACATGTCTGACACAAAAAAAGTCACTCCCCCAGTTTCTCTTCCTACAAATTAAAGGTCACTATGAAGTACCTTAAAAAAACAAAACAACAAAATTGTCTGGCTTTAATGATAATTACAATTTACATATGATTTATATAATTATAATATGATTTATATTATTATTACTCCATTACACACAAGCACTTTTAGTTTAACAATTATTATAAAGCATTTATTTTAAATGAATATTAATATATACAGATCATATGTAATATAAATAAGTGGTAGAATCAATAGATAATGCTTTAAAAATGGCTACATGTGACCTTACATGTTTGAGTCTCTATCACTATATATTATCAACTATATAAACTAACTTCACTTGTGACTGCACTGATAGAGCAAGATAATTTCCTGTATTTGTCCTCTTTCATGGACAAGTACTTCAGTGGAAATGCATTTAAATTCATCATATACTTTAATCTCTTAACCTTTAACAAAAGAGTATTGAATCTCGCTGGCTCTCTTGCGAGAAGTGAATCACACTTGCTCTGTGTTGTGATTGGCTGTTCACCGCTGATGTCACACATTCATTTGCCACGCTCCCTTAACTCAGGATCAAGCCTGAGTTGACAGAGAAAGTTGATGATCAGCTTCATGGTACCAACAAAGCCAGACTGGAGTGGTTTGGTTTTGTCAACTCAAAACTTATCCTATAACTCTGAATTTGTTCCTCTACCATCATGGTACAGGCCCCAGGGCTCAACAATCAGGATGTTTCCACAGTTCCATTTTCTTTGGCCCTTGCAGAAACAATTGTATTTTGTATTTTTAGTTTTTTTTTAGTGTTACCTTTTTTTTTTTTTTAGCAATTTTATAGGTGAATTTTTTTGTAATATACACTACCGTTCAAATGTTTTGGCTAAAGACTGGAACACAACTTTTTAAAATCTGAATAGATTTTTAAAACACTAGGCATCATACACTTACCGAGTTTGTAAACAGTCACAAAGAAAAACCAAACCCTACACGACTGAGGATCACACACTTGCAGACTTTAAAGTCGTTCCGATCACAACAAAATCTCACAGAAATGTGCGCCTTGTTGCTAGGAGACGCTTGACAGATGAAAGCAACGTGTGTTATAAAATAAAAACATGTTTGATATACTCCGACTGGGTGGAATCAAAGTCTGAAGCTAAAAAATCTTCAGATTTTCTGTGACCGTCTGTGACCATCATACACTACGTGATTTTCTGTGGAATCTGTCAACTGAAATGTGCAGAATGGCTCTGACTTTCGGCAGCTAGCGGCAACTTGTTCAGACTGTAAATCAGTGGTACAACTGGTAGTGTATTCCAGGCTTAAGTAAGTTTTTTTTTTTTTTTTTTTTTTTTTTTTTTTTTTTTTTTTTTTTTTTTTTTTTAAGAAATTAATACTTTTCTCAGCAGGGACACATTGAATTGATCGAAAGTGAGAGTGAAATCTTTGTACATTGTTATAAAAGATTTATATTTCAAATACAGGCTGTCCTTTAGAACTGTCTATTCATCAAAATTACTGAAAAAACTGTATGGTTTCCACAAAAATATTAGGCAGCACAACTGTTTTTAAAACTGATAAAAAAATAAAAAAAATAAAAAGAAATATTACTTGAGCACCCAATCAGCATATTTGAATGGTTTCTGAAGCATCATGTGACACTGAAGACTGGAGTAATGGCTGCTGAAAATTTAGCTTGGCCATCACAGGAATAAATTAATTCAATATTAAATGTAATATTAAAATTAATATTAAAATAGAGAACAGATATCAGTTCTGTTATCACTAGAATATCACACCGCTGGAAAAGGCTCTCAGCCAATCAGATTCGAGTACTGTATGTATGTATGTATGTAAAAATACATGCAATTTTTTTTTTTTTTTTTTTTTTACTTTTTTTGAATTCTATTTGACATTGTTCTTGTCAAAACTCCTTACCCCTGGCAAAACCCCTGTAATGCTGATTTTTGTGGCTTACTGCTTTAGTATCTGGCAGGAAGTAATCCATTTTATGTTCATGGCCTCTTCATTCTTGCCATGTGTTAGTGAGCAGTAACCCATGGTCTGTCATGTGAGTAAAAGCGTGATTAATTCATGCAGTCTGGAGGTTAATGCAATAATGAATAGTGCCGCTAGCATAACGTGTGTATCTGTATCTCATGTCCACGCACTCCAGCCTACCACTAATTTTTGCAATAATATAGCCTATATGTATGTTATAATGATATAGTAGTACTATTATTATTTGGATAATTAACAATAGGATAATAGTTGTTGAAATATTAGTATATTAGTAAACGTTTTCATGCTTAACCAAACTTGGCGTGACATAACAACAAGCAATTAAAACTCAGTTTCATGTTCTTGTCCTAACCAGCCATGACTAGTGAGTTATTTCTGTGGCATTACCACACCCAATGTGAAAACTCATTGGTTGAAAGTTCTGCGTTTCATTACAGTACATTAAACTATAAAATATCTTCTCATTTGCTGATCAACAGGTTTTTTGTGTAGTATCGTAATCGGTGTGATCAAGGATCTTTGGGAGTGTGCGTTTGGCAATCCACCATGTTGGCTAATGCTATAAACGTTTTATTCGTTTTCTGATAAGGGTTTATGGTTGGGTTTCTAAATCATAGCCATTTTATTTTAATATGTAGATGACAAAAGTAATCCAGCCGTGAGGTGCGGCCTTTCCGGAGGAGTGCGTGTAGATGCGTGTGTGTGCGTGTACTGTAATCCCTCATTTTGTCCTCACCACCATCACAGTGCTTTACATGGGTTTGATCAGAGCGGTTCTCAGAGATTAGGCCCAGTCACCATCAGCAGCCAGAGATAAACATGACACAGTAAATTTTTCAGGCCTGCGGAGTCACGGCCAGGCCCTGCTACTTAAACAGATGGGCCGAGTGTAACCTTGAGATGTGTTTTTTGTCTTGTTCTGACCCCCTCCACCCTCCCTTGCTCTTGCACTGTAATTCCCCCCTCCCTCCTCTTCCTTTTCCCAGGATATGAGCTCCAGCTCCGACAGTCTCGAGCTAGAGGCTGGTACAGTAAGTCTCTCACCGTTTAATAACGCTCCTCTGTGCATAGTGGGATGATGGCTGTGTCTGTTTGCAGGCGGGGTTGACTCCACAGATTCCTTCAAATGTGTGCCTTCAAGATTTGCAATCATGTTATCAAATGTCACAAATTGGGCGTAGTATTGGCATTTTACATGAAAAGGTACAAATAGGGTGTCAAATTCTTAATCTTTAAAGTCTTAATGTCCTTTTTTTCAGTAAGGTTATTTTGTCGACTTCTGGAGATAAAACTAGATATATAATGTTATTTAAACTGTCATTTATTTTCTATTTATTGTACTGTATGCAGTGATTTTTTTTAAATAATTCAGAATTAATCGTTTAATAATTTAATTAATAGTTTAATTTTTTATATAATAATTGTTTTTGCAACCCTGTTTGGTGTCTGAATACAATTGAAACCCCCAGTTTTATTTATTTATTTATTTTTCTTTTTGAGAAAAATATTTAATAATTTTTTTACAACAACAACATTTGGGAACAGGGTTGAATGATAGTCATCACTACGTTCATTGCAGTCATCTCTGCAATTTAGTAATAATAAAATAAAAAAATGGCTACTTTTAGTTTTATGTTTTATGTAGCATGTCTAATATTTCTCCAGTAGATGTAGAATTTGGGGCTTTATTTCTTAAAGTAATGAGACACCAATTTGTACCTTATTTGTGGAAAATGCCTATTTGCATGTTGCATATTGATGTGAATATACAATTCTTCACCAGTGAACTGATGGCATGCTTGCAAACACTTGTTCTTTGTGTGGTTGTTCTTTTCAGTTTTAGCTGTAATAATTATTTGGATGTGATATTTTCCTCTCATTCTCTTATTTAATCAATCAATGTCTAAGTGTAAGAGTTTTTGACTTTAATTTTAATAAAGATGGGACAGTTAAATTTGTTTTGGGTTCTGTGATCAAGACCTTTAGTTTCTTACAGAGAGTTTGTAAACCTTGGCAAAGGAGAATTCTCTTGGAAGTGTTTTAATTTGGTGGAATGAGTTCTTTCCATTGGTGTTTTGGGTGTTCTTTTGCATATTTGCAAAGGATCAAGTGGTATTCTTAGTTCTTTGGAAAAAAAAAATCATTTTGTGTCATGTTTCTGTAACCCCTTCTACATGGATTACGGATATCCATGTATCCTTTGACATCTACGAACCATAGGTCGCACATGTGGAGGAGTTTGATGAGTCTTTCTCCACATTTTCCTGTCCTTGGATGAACTCATGTATTTGTGTTAATACTTGTTCCTCATTTCAGGTGATGCTATTCATTCATGACTCACTTGCTCTACCCTGTGGTCAGCTGTTGCTAAAACACTCTCTCTCACCATTTCTGATTTGTTTTTACGTCCATGCTTCACTTTGAGTTTAGAATGCTGTGCCGATCATGCATGCAGATTTTTAGCAGTTTTGAGCACTGCTCCACATATTCCTGTGCTGAATAATTAAATTTAGTCATGTGCAATAACTCATCCATAGAAAATTCAGTGACTGGTGTAGTTTGGATGTACGGTCGGCTCCAAAATTTTAGGCTTTGGTGCGATACCAGCACTGATTCTACGGTTTCAATACTAAATCAGAATGTAATAGATTAAGCATGTGAACATACAAAACCAATAATAACTGATATTATTTACATTAATTGTCATTTAGCTGGGATAGGAGTGTTTTAACATTGGAAAAATGACATCGCCTTTAAAGGTATAGTTCACAGTGAATTAAAATTCTGTCATTAATTACTCACCCTCGTGTCGTTCCAAACCCGTAAAACCTTTGTTCATCTTCGGAACACAAATTAAGATATTTTGGATGAAATCCGAGAGCTTTCTGACCCTCCATAGACATAGACGCAACTACCACATTCAAGGCCCAGAAAGGTAGTAAGGACATTGTTAAAATAGTCCATGTGACATCAGTGGTTCAACCTTAATTTTATGAAGCTATGAGAATACTTTTTGTGATCAAAGAAAACAAAAATAAAGACAATTTCTTCTTCTGTGCATGCGTCATAAAATTACAGTTGAACCACAGATGTCACATGGACTATTTAAATGATGTCTATGCAGGGCCTCAGATTTCAACAAAAATATCTTAATTTGTGTTCCGAAGATGAATAAATTACTTACGGGTTTGGAACGACTTGAGGATGATTAATTAATGACGGAATTTTCATTTTTGTGTGAACTATCCCTTTAACTTTGCTTTTTATGCTTCACATCATACTGCCTGAATATCTGAACTGTGCTGAATATCAACACATTGTTATCAGGTAACAAAATTATTGGTACGATATACTGGTATCGTACCATTTTTAAATCAGTGGTACTTTTTAAAAATTATTTATTTATATCAAGCCAACCCTTTTTGTTAGAATAATTCCTCTGCAAAGTTCTAAACCTGTTTGCATACGTTTCATTTTTTGTGTTAAAATGACTTTTCTCTCTTTTCCCATCATCTTTCATTTCCCTCTCAATCTTCATTCGCTCTCAGCCTGTGCGTCTGACCCCTCAGAGGGAGTTCATTAAGTCTCTCATGGGGATCGGGAAGAGACTGGCCACTCTGCCCACTAAAGAACAGAAGACCCAGAGGCTCATCTCAGAGCTGTCCCTACTCAACCACAAGCTGCCTGCCCGGGTCTGGCTGCCCACAGCTGCCTTTGACCACCACGTAGTGCGCGTGCCCCACACGCAGGCCGTCGTGCTCAACTCGAAGGATAAGGTAAGGTTATGCTGAGATAAGAATTCAGACTTCTGATGTGGAAGAAATGAGTTTTTTTGTTCTATTTGGTTTTGAAAGACTTTCTTTCCTAATTTCACTTCTAAAGATTGTTAAACTGCCTTTTTGTGCTTTTTCAGGCACCTTACTTAATCTACGTAGAAGTTCTGGAATGCGAGAACTTTGAGACATCAAGTGTGCCGGTCAGAATCCCCGAAACACGAATCCGCAGCACGCGATCCGTAGAGAATCTTCCCGACTGCGGCATCACACCCGACCAGCGTGCCAGCAGCTTCTCCACAGTTCCCAATTACGACAACGATGATGAGGCGTGGTCTGTAGACGACATCGGAGAACTGCAAGTGGAGGTACTCGGACAGAGTGACTATAAATATCTACTTATTTGCAGTTGTTAGAGAACTGACCTTTATTTTTTTGGTTCTTAAGCTTCCAGAGATCCACACCAACAGTTGTGACAACATTTCCCAGTTCTCAGTAGATAGCATCACCAGCCAGGAGAGCAAGGAACCTATTTTTATTGCAGCTGGAGATATCAGGTACACTTGGAGATAATGCATCAGTAATTGCAAACAGTGAGAAAGACAATACTAATTGAACTGGAATGTTTTGGTTATTTCAGACGACGCCTGTCTGAGCAACTCGCCCACACCCCCACCACATTTAAGAGGGACCCAGAGGATCCCTCAGCTGTAGCCTTAAAGGAACCATGGCAGGAGAAAGTGAGGTACGAGTACAACATTCTCCACCATGGTTGGTTTTTTCATTCATTTGTTGAGTCTGATTTAATCATTCCTGTGTTGTTGAATAGACGGATCAGGGAAGGCTCCCCCTATGGCCACTTGCCCAACTGGCGTCTACTGTCTGTTATTGTGAAATGTGGCGATGACCTGAGACAGGAGCTTCTTGCCTATCAAGTGCTGAAACAACTGCAGGTTGCACTCTTCATATTTTGTCTTTCAAAATGGGGTTAAATCTAGGTTAAATCTGTATTTCATTGTGCTAGCTCATTTCCACTATTTTTGCATTTAAAGTCATCATAATGTTATGATGACTAAATTCACTTGTAGCTTTTGTAATGATTGATTTTTTTTTTTTTTTTTTTTTTTTTTTTTTTTTTTTTTTTTTTTAGGTTTTTAGTTTTAATGTATTTAGACAAGTCAGTTATCAGCTTTTTTAAAATGTAGCAGTTTATCATTATTTTAATATCGGTTAATCCCTAGTATTTGTAGGACAGACTTTACAGACAGACTTAAATCCGTATGAACTTTATATTATGTTTTAAAAATATCAATGTACATTACTGTTGAAAAGTTTGGGGTCGGTAAGATTTTTTAATATGTTTTTGAAAAACTGGAAAGATTTTTAAAAAGTTTCTTGTGCTCAGAGGGGCCGCGTTTATTGCAGCAGCCCTTACTCCAGTCTTCAGAGTCACATGATCCTTCAGAAATCATGCTGATTTGGCATTTAAGAAACATTTCTTGTTATCAATGTTGAAAAAAGTTGTGTTGCATAATGTATTTGCAGAAACCGATATTTTGTTTTCAGGATTCTTAGATTAATAGAAAGTTCAAACTAACAGCAATTATTTGGAATAGAAATCATTAATTAGAAATGAATAAGTGTCATTTTACTGTCACTTTTGATCAGTGCATCCTTGCTGAATACAGTTATTAATTCATTTTTCTTTTCTTTTTTTTTAATCTTACTTACCCCAAACTTTTAAACGGTAGTTTACAATGTGTTTATTGAAGTGAGGTCTGCTTAGGCATTGTTGCTATATTGGATCTTCTCACTATCTTTGTGGTCTTCCAGATTATCTGGGAGCAAGAACGGGTTCCCTTGTGGATCAAGCCCTACAAGATCCTGGTCATCTCCTCAGACAGTGGTATGATTGAGCCGGTGGTCAACGCTGTGTCCATTCACCAGGTGAAGAAACAGAGTCAGCTTTCATTGCTCGACTACTTCCGGCAAGAGCATGGGAACTACAATACAGAGGAATTCCTTACTGCTCAGCGCAACTTTGTTCAGAGCTGTGCTGGTTACTGTCTCATCTGCTATCTGCTGCAGGTCAAGGACAGGTGAGAGAGACCTTGGGTGGTAATATCATTCGTATATCAAGTCTAAAGCTAAATTATTTGGTTAAGCTATAACCACTAATGTTTTCTATTGTTTTTCAGGCACAATGGAAATATCCTGCTGGACTCTGAGGGCCACATCATTCACATTGACTTTGGCTTCATCCTTTCCAGCTCTCCACGTAACCTGGGCTTCGAGACATCTGCCTTCAAACTAACCAGTGAATTTGTGGATGTAAGTACAGCTATGTTTATATTGGATGAAGTCATCATCGGGCGTGGAAGAGGATGGTTTTATGGCTAAAGTTTGCATAATAAATCAGTACGATATTGATTATCTACTGATATTAGTGTGTTGTTGTTTTGTTTTTTGTTTATTCTGCTGATTACCTAACACTCACTTAAAATCTTTAGAGCATTTAACAATTTAATAACACTGCTAAATGTAGTTTTTAGTTAATGTTAAAATGAATATCCATTTTTAATACTGGAAATGATAATGTTGTGATGCCTAAATTAATTTCTAACATTTAAAAGTCAAGTAAGTTTTATTTATACAATAAAACAATTGATTTTAGTTTTTAATGTTTTCATTTTAATTAACATAGACAAAATAGTGTAGAGTTGTAATATCGGCCATTTATCATAATCAGCCAGAATGTAAAATCTGTGCATTTCTTTTAGGTAATGGGAGGACTAGATGGAGACATGTTCAATTATTATAAGATGCTTATGCTCCAAGGCCTCATCGCTGCACGCAAGCACATGGAGAAGGTCATCCAGATTGTAGAAATCATGCAGCAAGGTATTGTTCATTTGAAGCTTCAGGGGATGGGAGCATCTTTGTCTTTCTATATTCATCTGGGGACACTTTATCGTTCAATTTTTCTTACAAAACGGTTTATCTGTTCTGCAGGTTCTCAGCTTCCCTGCTTCCACGGCTCCAGCACCATCCGTAACCTGAAGGAGCGTTTCCACATGAACCTGACGGAGGAGCAGCTGCAGGTGTTGGTGGAGCAGATGGTGGACGGCTCCATGCGTTCCATCACTACCAAGCTGTACGACGGCTTTCAGTATCTCACCAACGGCATCATGTGAGCGCTGGCCGGGGTGCACACGGACTAGAGCGCTAAAACTGGAAAAAAGGCTGCACCACTTTAAAAACCACTCCTAACGCACGTTTCCCATAACCACCCTTGTGTTTCTGCACCCTTCAGACTTTAAAGATGGACTTTTTTTTTTTTTTACCTTGACTGAAGAGGTCTTGAGCTGTGAAGTAACTGTTTGTCGTCTTTTTTCAACAGCCTTTTGTTTAAACCCTCCCTTTTTTGTCACGTCGTCTTGCGGTACTCTGGATGCCCAGAGTTGAATTTTATCCAGCTTTCCAGTGCCTCATTTAAACACTACGCTGTTCTATGACTCACCTGTGTACTGACTGACTTCAACACCCCATATTATCATCATCAGCTTTTTTGTTGCTATGCCACTAATGATACATACTTTGGATGAATAACATTCAGAATTTCAACACACTCACACAGTGGGGTGGAAAACAGGAGATGCTGTATCAAAGCCTGTAAATTGCATTGTGAAATGAGGGAATCGGGTGGTAAACATTGCTGTATTTGTTCAGCTTTGTGAAGTCAGTGTTACATGAACTGTTTAAGAGATCTTCAGAGACCATGAAACGTTTGCTTAAAGTGCTCTCATTTGACCCTGTGAGAAGCGCTTGAGCCGTAATAGGGTTAATGAAGCTTTTTAATTCGATATGGATGTGTTAAATGTCAAAACACCAAAGACACAGACCAGTGACTCCACTAATCATACGAGTTTTAATCTTCGATTGATATGGAAGATGACGTAAAATAATTAGGACTTAATTAAAATAACCTGGTTTGTTTTCTAGGTCAAAATAAATGTTTAAAGAAACTGTTTTGAGTTTCCAAAGGTCTGGACTTGAATATGGTGGACTGAGAGATATGAACACTATTTATTGCCCTTTTACAGATATTTCATATACTTACATGACACTTATGAAATGACACTTTCTCAACCTCTGTGGATTTTATTTTATTTTGTTGTTTTGTTTGGCACATGTTATAATCCAAGTTGTGCTAGTTTGTACAGCTAACCTGAATTTATAATGTGCATTCTTACAGCTGATCTCAATCTGAGGTGGGCAGCCATGTTTAAATGTGTGACTGTGAGCCACTGGAGGGTTTTTTTTTTTTTTTTTAAACAGAGAGGAATTGTTCAGAATCTGTTGCACAGGAGAAATGGAAAGGGCTATGAAAAAGCGAGAGAAATCAACACATTAAATCAACACATTCTTTCTTTGTTTTTGTTTCCTACACATGTACAGGTATAAAATTCCCTGCCTAAAATTTCTAGGTTTTTTTTATTATTATTTTTCTTTATTTTCATAGAAACTGGGCGTGTGTTGAGCCTCGTCTTATTTCCCTGTGACATCAGTGCTTCTCTTAATAGTTTTAATTCATCCTCTTTAGCGGGAGCCACAATTTCCTTTAATTTGTTTGCCTGTGCAAGGGCAGTTTAGACGTTTAGTTTGTCTTTTCTCTTTACTATTTTATACTTCTATTGTTTCAACGTCAAACTTTCCTTTGAAACTTGTAAAACGGACCAGCTCTTAAGATCATGTGAATAACCTTCCTTGTGAATGCTCCTTTGTATAATAAATTAAATGTTCCCGTTACACAAATTGTATATTTTTAAAAAGGTTTTTTTTTTTTTTTTTTTGAAGTTTTTGAGACCCTGTTGATTAATTTATATTTTTCTTTATTTTATTTTTCTTTTCTCTTCTTTTTTTTTTTTGTGCACATGTGAATATCACAATCCTACATGCCACTGTTGAAATTAAAAATAATGATAAATAGTAGTGTTTAGTAAAACAATGCATTGCAAAATGCTGCATTTGTTTATTACATTTTTGCTACTGTAAAATCTTTTTTTTTTCTTTTTCTTTTTATTGTACTAGCGATAATTGTAGCTACTTTAGTGAAAACTGTGGTTAACAGTGGCTTATGTTTAAAAAAAAAAAAAAAAAAGGTTTTAGGGAGGATGGATATCAGATAATAAGACTTGCACTGAGTAGGGTCGTAGTTAGAAATTTTATAAATAACATTTTATTTCTACGAACAGAAAATTATTGTGAGGCACCGTTTCACCTCACTTGCTCCACCCGTGGCCCAGAGGCTGATTTTCCTGTGTTTGTAGTGTGCTGTGATTACCTGTGGCGCAGGTAAATCTGTTCAGGATCGTGGGGTGGCGCCGTTATGTGCAAGTATCTACGATTCTTTCCGCAACAGAGAGAAGGAAAAACTCTCCAGTACCTGCCTACGCTTGCCAATGCATGGACAACACCCGTAAAACCAATTATTTAATCGTTTCACAAGTGTTTCCGATACGTGAAACACTATATCCAGAGTCGTTGGATAGAATTAAGAAATCGTATCGGAGGTTATAGGTGGAATCTCAAATGGACGACTAGTTAAATCCTGGAGTTTCACCTGAAACTTGCAAGATTTCCTCGAAGAGTCCACACAGGACTGAAAGTTACCAAGGGTGTGATACAGGAAGTACCTTTAATTCATCATGGTAAGTGCTTTTAAAACCTGAAATAACTTATTAAAATAGCATTTTAAGTTGAGTTAAGAGATGGCGAGTTGCAGCTGGCTCTAAATCCTGTACACAGTGTTATTATTGTTCGACAGACCTATCTACTACTGCAACAGAAATTGCATTTTAACTGTTGACAAAACAAATTGATATATCAGAAGAATTATTCCAATTTTAAATTTTAGACATTTAGCCTACTCCATTATTTTAGCACATAAATCCCAAATCATTAGTATGGCCTGAAGAAGTAGTCCAGAAATAACCTCTGAAATACACTATATATGATATTTATGTGGACAATGTTTTGCCTGCCAAACGCTCAAACTCGGTTTTGGGAGATTATATAAAGAAGAAATCTGTAAAGCACAATAACTTTAGAAATTCCTAAAATTCATGAGAGGAAAAGGGAAATCCATCCAGGTTATTTGTACAATTCTGTTGAATGTCACTGAGAGCACATAATAATAATAACAATAATTTGAATTCAAAGTCATTTTTCCTTCTATTCTGGGAGGAGAGTTTTCCTCAGAATTATTGTTAATGACTTATGCAAGGAGGATATACTCTTATTATATTTATCACAGATTTAATTGGCCATACTTAATTCTTAATCACCTGATTAAGCATTTGCCTTTGTTTATGGCTTGAGGGTGAGAAATATGGCTCACATCTCTGTTTTGTTGAATATGTGTACTGCATATGGTTTAATGACATGCTCGTAAAGCTGTATAGCTTAAAACTACACCTGTACTTTAGTTATTGTCATAGTCCTGTCTTGTCAAGAGGTTTTAACATTTCGTAAGTGCTCATAACAGAAAGTATTTTACAAATGTCTTTTCCTCCTCTTGTCAGAGTTGCTGGCTCTTAGTCAATCAGTATATTCTTACACTTATTAACCCTTTAATTAACTTAACTTATTAATTCTGCTGAACACCAGTCCTTTTGTCTAATACAGTGCTGCCAAATGTATAAAGTAGCAAAATTCATTTAAATAATCTTTATGTAACCCAACAGTGTGTCAGCATTCAATCACAGGTGACTATAGAGATGTGTTTAAATGAATAATCTTTCTCTCTCACACAGGGGAGCAAAGAGAAATATCACTGGCAGACCCAGAATGTAAAGGTCAGTGGTGTGGATGACATGGTCCTCCTCTCCAAGATCAATGAAGATGCCATCACAGATAACCTGAAGAAAAGATATATGGATGACTTCATTTTTGTATCCTTATGTCTGTAATGAACAATAATTATTTGGTTATTTGGTTTGGGAAACTCAAATATTCGCTACAGTTGAAAAGTTTGGGGTCAGTATTTTTTTTTTGTTTAAGAAATGAATGTTTTCAGAAATGATGCATTACAGTGATCAAAAGAGACATTAAAGACATTTATAATGTTACGAAAGATTTGTATTTAAAAAAAAAAAATTATCCACAGAAATATTAAACAACATCATTTTTATAATAATAATAATATATATAATTTTTTAAAAATAAATGCAGCCTTGGTGAGCAGAAGAGATTTCAGGTATGTCATATCTGAATATTACACATATTCAAAAAGAAAAGAGTTATTTTAAATCTAGTATTACTGGCACGTACAGGTGCATCTCAATAAATTAGAATGTCGTGGAAAAGTTCATTTATTTCAGTAATTCAACTCAAATTGTGAAACTCGTGTATTAAATAAATTCAGTGCACACAGACTGAAGTAGTTTAAGTCTTTGGTTCTTTTAATTGTGATGATTTAGGCTCACATTTAACAAAAACCCACCAATTCACTATCTCAGCAAATTAGAATACTTCATAAGACCAATAAAAAAAAACATTTTTAGTGAATTGTTGGCCTTCTGGAAAGTATGTTCATTTACTGTATATGTACTCAATACTTGGTAGGGGCTCCTTTTGCTTTAATTACTGCCTCAATTCGGCGTGGCATGGAGGTGATCAGTTTGTGGCACTGCTGAGGTGGTATGGAAGCCCAGGTTGCTTTGATAGCGGCCTTCAGGTCATCTGCATTGTTGGGTCTGGTGTCTCTCTCATCTTCCTCTTGACAATACCCCATAGATTCTGTATGGGGTTCAGGTCTGGCGAGTTTGCTGGCCAATCAAGCACAGTAACACCATGGTCATTGAACCAGCTTTTGGAACCTTTGGCAGTGTAGGCAGGTGCCAAGTCCTGCTGGAAAATGAAATCAGCATTTCCACAAAGCTTGTCAGCAGAAGGAAGCATGAAGTGCTCTAAAATTTCCTGGTAGATGGCTGCGTTGATTGTGGACTTCAGAAAACACATTGGACCAACACCAGCAGATGACATGGCAGCCCAAATCATCACTGACTGTGGAAACTTCACACTGGACTTCAAGCAACATGGATTCTGTGCCTCTCCACTCTTCCTCCAGACTCTGGGACCTTGATTTCCAAATGAAATGCAAATTTACTTTCATCTGAAAAGAGGACTTTGGACCACTGAGCAACAGTCCAGTTCTTTTTCTCCACAGCCCAGGTAAGACGCTTCTGACGTTGTCTCTGGTTCAGAAGTGGTTGGTAGCCCTTTTCCTGAAGATGTCTGAGCATGGTGACTCTTGATGCACTGACTCCAGCTTCAGTCCACTCCTTGTGAAGCTCTCACAAGTGTTTGAATCGGCTTTGCTTGACAGTATTCTCAAGCTTGCGGTCATCCCTGTTGCTTGTGCACCTTTTCCTACCCAAATTCTTCCTTCCAGTCAACTTTGCATTTAATATGCTTTGATACAGCACTCTGTAAACAGCCACACCTTTCAGTAATGACCCTCTGTGATTTACCCTCTTTGTGGAGGGTGTCAGTGTTCGTCTTCTGGATCATTGCCAAGTCAGCAGTCTTCTCCATTATTGTGGTTTCAAAGAACAAGAGATACCTGGAATTTATACTGTAGGGATGGTCATTAATTGAAACTCAAATGTAAATATTCTAATATTTTGAGATACTGATTTTTGACTTTCATGAGCTGTAAGCTCTAATCATCAAAATTAAAACAGAAAAACTTTTGAAATGTTTTACTGTACATGCAATGAATCTAAAATATATGAAAGTTTCACTTTTTGAAATAACTTACAAGAAAAAATTAACTTTTTCACGACATTCTGATTTATTGAGATGCACCTGTATGTGTACCAATATCTGATTTAGAAAATGTTACTCCTTTTCCCTGCTCTCTAAATGTCATTAACATGTCTTTATGAGTACCAAACTGCTCATAGCTCATCTCACGTCTCTTTTTTCCAACCTACCAGCATTTATTTTTGCCATAACCACAACTCTTCAGACATACATTGGTCCTGTGCTGATATCAGTGAACCCTTTTAAACAGCTGCCGTATTTCACAGACCGTGAGATTGAACTGTATCAGGGAGCTGTAAGTACAATATACATTTTCTATTAGTGTCCGGTACATAGTTCTGCACTGTACCGTGCCCTAAATACATGGATACTAAATAGAATTAAACTTCAGATGAATAATCATTCCCGCAGGATAAGTCATTTAGACGTGGCCTGACGGAGCAGAGCAATGCCATTCGTGTCCGGTCTTGCCATTGTGCTTCCAAAGACTGCCTACAAATCTGTATTTGTTAACATCTTCCCCTGGATGGCCAAATCATAGAGAGTGCATATGCAAATCGGGATGTGTTACTGGTTACGGAGTAATGCCTCTACCTCAATTTCAAATGCAAATGTGACTTTTAGTTTTCCAGGACAGTTGTATTAGACCTCGCGATGTGTGTGTGTTCTGTCATTCGCAGGCGCAGTATGAGAATCCCCCCCACATCTATGCTCTGGCCGACAACATGTACCGCAACATGATGATTGACTCAGAGAACCAGTGTGTTATTATCAGGTCAGGGATCAAGGATCTGGCACCCGCGCCCTGAGGCACCTTTAAAGTATTGTATGGCATCAAAGGTTTGCATTATATGTGATCTGAATATGTTTGTAATACAGCGGAGAGAGTGGAGCGGGAAAGACAGTGGCAGCCAAGTACATTATGAGCTACATCTCCAAAGTTTCAGGAGGTGGACCTAAAGTTCAGGTGAGAAACTTCAGGAGGGTTTGACAGAAAGCCTGTAATTAATTTAAATGTATTCATTAATTAATAATTAAGTATAATAATATAATGTAATAATTTATTAAATGTATAATAAATTATTTGTATATAATAAACTAATATTAAATAATAATGCTTAAAAAAATAAAAATGTAATATAAAATAAAAACAATCAAAATAAATTACTAAAAAAATAATAATATTTTATTTGTTGACTTAGATGTTATGTGGCCATTAACCAAACATCAGAAAATGGTGAACATGCAAATTTGTTGCTAAATTATTGAAATATTAACTTAAAATCTTAAGGGGGTACTTCAAGTAAGTATTTTAGGTCAGACAGGTTTGGCTAACAAACAGGTTTGTTAGAAGACTATTTGCTTAAAAAGAGCCTGATTGAACTCAACCCAAAATTCATGTGAACTCATGGGTGTGGTTGTTTCTTTTGTTAATATTGCCCACATTCTGTGCTCATTGTATGTGAAATGTAGTACCTTTGAAATCACCTAGACAGTTATCTGACAATGATCTCTTTGTTCCACTGTGACACTGAACAGTTCATTGCCAGTCAGCATCAGTAACTATAAAAATTTAATGATTCAAACTGTTTTTCATAATTAAAAAAAATGAATATGTACACTAAACTTGTTCACTACATATCTTATGTGGCACATTTGAACTGTCTGTGATGTCATGTTGTTTCCTCTTTGCTCTTTTAGCATGTTAAAGAGATAATTCTCCAGTCTAACCCCCTCCTGGAGGCTTTTGGGAATGCAAAAACCGTCCGCAACAACAACTCCAGTCGCTTTGTAAGTCTTACTGCAATGTTTCGTCTCAGAAGAAATAAAAAATTACTTTGTCTGATCATTTTATCCCATTATTTTGAGTCAGAAATGCTGACTTATTTTAAATTTTGGAGAAGTGTTTATTTATATATACAGTATATATAATATATATAGAGAGAGAGAGAGAGAACTCTCTAGAATTATTCTTTTATTTAAAAAAATAAAAAATTTTTAATGAAATATCATCTTATAAATATATTTTATAACTGATAAAATTAATATTGACATTTTAACTAAATCATATTTTAATATTTAATAATAATATTATTTTTAAAATATTTTTTAGAAGGAACATGTAAGTCTCTCTGCTGTTTAGTCCCTGGAATCCGTGTGCTATCCAGTTCTAAGAATGTCATTTGGAGCATGCTGGTTCTCAACATGTTGTAGCTTGTTGGCTCCTTGTTGGCTACAGGATTTGCTTGTAGGAGTGCAATTTGTGTGTGTGTAGGCCGAAGTTGTTGTTCACTAGGCTTCGTTTCTTTTCTGCAGCAGTATGCCAACACATGCATATGTGATAATGTCAGTGCACAGGCTTTGAGTTCACTGCATAATATGTTTATTTCATACCTCAGGGAAAATATTTTGAAATTCAGTTCAGCCGAGGAGGAGAACCTGATGGCGGAAAGATCTCCAACTTCCTATTGGAAAAATCCAGAGTAGTGTCTCAGAACCATGGGGAAAGGAATTTCCATATATATTACCAGGTAAAGCTGTGAACTCATGAAAACACTTCCAAGAAAAGGTCATTTCAGGGTGTGATGTGTTATGCAAGCTGGGAAATTGTTGTGTGTCATGTTACGGCAGTTTGATTTAATCCAGTAAAGGCCAAATGTGGATTGTATTGTGTCATATTAGTAGCTTACTAAATCAGGTCAGTACCGAAGATAAAATTCCTGTATGTTGTTGCTACCAATGTTTCTGTATCAGCTCTTGCAAGGAGCCACCAAGGAGCAGAGAGAGAATTTAGGCGTCACAACCGCTGATTACTACTTCTACTTAAACCAGTCTGACACCTACACTGTGGAGGATGTTAATGACAAGAAGGAGTTTGAAGACACAATGGTGGGTGTGAAGCATTGAACCCCCTAATAGAAACCTTCTGGTTGTGTCCCTGCCGTTCAGTATAAACATTAATGATAAATCTTGCATTTTTAGGCTGCCATGTCAGTGGTCGGCCTGTCTTTGGATGCACAGGACACTGTGCTGCAGATTGTGGCAGGAATCCTCCATCTTGGCAACATCGCTTTCAGAGAGGAGGGCAACTATGCTGTGGTGGAGAGTGAAGACTGTGAGTTTATGCTTGCATTTGATTCATTTAGCAGGTCTGTGTATCTGATTCCAAGTGAGAAGTAGCACAAAACAAGCAATTCTTGTGGAGCTTGTGTAAGGATGTTTATCTTAGCTACATAATGAATTCACTTTCTCACACTGCTGCAGTCCTGGCTTTCCCGTCTTACCTGTTGGGAATCAATCAGGACGGTCTAAAGAGCAAACTGACCAGTCGCATCATGGACAGCAAGTGGGGTGGCAAAACGGAGACTATTTCTGTCACCTTGAACACGGAGCAGGCCTCCTTCACCCGAGACGCCCTGTCAAAAGCCCTCTATTCTAGACTCTTTGACTACTTGGTTGATGTGAGTCAGTTTGAATTTTAACACAATTTGAATTGTGTAAAATTGTGTTTTAGTGTCTCTATGGTATACTGTAGCATTCAAAAGCTTTGAGTCAGTACGTTTTATTCACCAAGGAAGCATTAAATTGATCAAAAGTGACAGTAAAGGCATTTCTAATGTTTCAAAGGACTTTTATTTCAAATAAATCCTGTTGTTTTGAACTTTCTATTAATCAAAGAATCTTGACAAAAAATGATCACAGTTTCCACAAAAATATTAAGCAGCACAACTGTTTTCAACATTGATAATTATAAGAAATATTACTTGAGTACCAATAACAATTTTCATCAGCATTATTCAGTTATCATATTAGAATAATGCTGATGAAAATTCAGTTTTACATCACAGGAATAAATTACATTTAAAAATATATTAAAATATAGCTGACTGTAATAATATTTCACAATATTTACTGTATTTTGATTAAATAAATGCAACCTTGGTGAGTTAATTTTTTTTTAATCATATAGTCTTACTGACCCCAAACTTTTGAACGTTAGTATACGTCTCATAAAGCAAAAGAAAAGTAATTTAAATTACTTTGTGTTTGTATTTGAAGGCTATAAACAAGGCAATGCAGAAAGACCATGAGGAGTTAAACATTGGAGTTCTGGACATCTATGGTTTTGAAATCTTTCAGGTGAGTTAATTAATGTTTATAAATGCATCTTTTCTTTTTACTCATCATATTAGTTTTATAAGTATCCGCATGACTTTACCTCTCTAGAAAAATGGATTTGAGCAATTCTGCATTAACTTTGTGAATGAAAAACTGCAGCAGATTTTTATTGAGCTCACACTAAAAGCGGAGCAGGTGAGAATAATGATTTTTAATAAACATACACACATACGTAGGTATCAAGGGAAGTGTTTGCTGACATATTCCCTCTCATTTGCAGGAAGAGTATGTACAGGAGGGAATCAAATGGACCCCCATTGAGTACTTTAACAACAAAGTTGTATGTGATTTAATTGAGTCCAAAGTGGTGAGTTTACACTTTCTAGCATCAAAACGGTTGTCATATGCATAACAATACCTGTTCAACTATTGGAATCTAATGGGCGTCTTAATAACCCAGAATCCTCCTGGAATCATGAGCATCCTGGATGATGTGTGCGCCACCATGCATGCAAAAGGAGAGGGTGCAGACCAGACTCTGCTGCAAAAACTGCAGTCGCAAATTGGCACTCATGAGCACTTCAACAGCTGGAACAAAGGTTTCATAGTTCACCACTATGCAGGCAAGGTAAAAGAGAATTTTCAAATGTTCAGATGGAGCTATATATATAGGCACATGTCTATTTAGAAAAAATCTTTAGCAAAATAATAAATGGGAAACAATCAGATTGCATAAAATGTGACTTTTTGATGGCTACCAGTAGTGTGGATGCAACACTGCCCCCTACTGTGGATGAAATGTGTGTCTTTTTTACTAATTAAACATTTACAACATTTTTTAATTTCAAATCTTTTCGTCACTTGATAGTTTCCATAAAACAGGACTATCTTTTCAAATGCCTCAGCCCATTTTATAAATATGTAACAATGTTGGTTTGACAGTAGTTGGCCCAGATGAAATTTGTAGTAATTAATTTATGGGATTTCTTACGGAATGGATTTAAACATTGTTTTAAACAGAGCTAAAATTATCAGAACTCCTATTAATAAGAAAAAAGCACAATAAAATCTGCTAAAATATCTAATAAAAACACTTTGTGAATGAGGGTGTATTAGTTCTTCATCAAGAGTTCTTTGGTAACATGAGTATTATACTTAAATGAATAATCTGAATTTAGATGCCTTGAGTGTTTTAGTGTGCTTCCAGCGAGTAGAGTCACTCTGATATTGATTAACTTCTTGGTGAGAGTAATAAGAGCCCTTTTTTCCAGGTGTCGTATGATGTGAGCGGCTTCTGTGAGAGAAACAGGGATGTGCTGTTCAATGACATCATCGAGCTCATGCAGAGCAGTGAGTTGTAAGTAGTTATTTGGCTGTTTTTACTGCTATTTTAGCCCATGTCAGCTGAAATATAGTTGAAGCTTTTTAAAAGCCCCTAAATGCACTCATGCACCAATGCAGAACATCTGCAGTCCGGCTGTAATTCCTTAATGAAATAATAAATCACATAAATAAATCATAAAATCAATACGATGTAGCATTTTTATGGAGGTTGGTAAGTTGTTTTTTTCTTGTGAGAGATATTCTGTGGTGTATTACTTCTCTAGAGGCAGCTCTATGATTATGTCTTCCATGTGCTGGTAAAGAATAAACAGTATTAGAGAATCAAGGAAATGACTGATCTCTTTTTCTGGTCATATCCACAGTGCCTTCATCAGAGATTTGTTCCCAGAGAACCTTGAGGCTGAGAAAAGGGGCCGTCCCACCACTGCAGGTTCAAAGATTAAGGTAAAATAACTGATTTACAAAACAGAGAACTGCACACTTAACTAGAAATATTCCTACAATTTGATTTAAACCGTGTATTATGTTTCAGTTCCTAACACATTTACTGGCCAGCTTGCATTTAGTGCCTGGCGAGTGTGTTGGATGCTGTGTATAGTTACAGTTTTGTATGATGCATGAATGCGATGTTATGCTCTTAGATTTGTGTTATGCTCTTGTTTATTTTTTTTTCTCCCTTCTTCCCTTACAGAAACAGGCAAATAATCTGGTCCAGACGTTAATGAAATGCACCCCTCACTATATTCGATGCATCAAGCCCAATGAAACCAAAAAGCCTCGCGACTGGGAGGAAAGCCGCGTCAGACACCAAGTAGAATATCTGGGACTGCGGGAGAACATCCGTGTTCGCAGGGCTGGCTATGCCTTCCGACGCGTCTTCAAGAAATTCCTGCAAAGGTGCAATCAGCTCTTACCAATGCCTGTCAAGAGACCAAATACTGTATGTGACCCTGGACCACAAAACCAGTCATAAGGGTCAATTTTTTTCGAAACTGAGATTTATACATCATCTGAAAGCTGAATAAATAAGCTTTCCATTGATGTATGGTTTGTTAGGATAGGACAATATTTGGCCGAGATACAACTATTTGAGAATCTGGAATCTGAGGGTGCAAAAAAATCAAAATATTGAGAAAATGGCCTTTAAAGTTGTCAAATGAAGTTCTCAGCAATGCATATTACTAATCAAAAATTAAGTTTTGATATATTTACAATAGGAAATTTACAAAATATCTTCATGGAACGTGATCTTTACTTGATGTCCTAGTGATTTTTGGCATAAAAGAAAAATCAATAATTTTGACCCATACAATGTATTTTTGGCTATTGCTACAAATATACCCCAGCGACTTAAGACTGGTTTTGTGGTCCAGGGTCATATATATGGATATTTTGATAAGTTGCAGAAAAACGTAAAAAATGTGATGTAATGTAACTAACTATTCCATTATATTTGCTCAGATATGCCATCTTGACCAGAGAAACATGGCCTCAGTGGCGTGGAGATGAGAGACAAGGAGTCCTGCACCTTTTAAAGTCTGTCAACATGGACTCAGACCAGTACCAGATGGGCAAGACCAAAATCTTCATCAAGGCCCCAGAATCTGTATGTACTTTTTTTTTTTTTTACTTAAAGGTAGTGATGTGAACAGATGTGATTGAATGTGATGTTTTCTCAAATATGAGAAATTATAACCTAATTCATTAACTGAACATTTGGGACTATGTTATCTCCCTTTTTGCTGTTGTAACTCATTTTCTCAAAGGTGGGTCAGTTTATTTTAGTCATGGACAAATCGAATTAGTTTGCAGTTTGGCGATGTGCAAAAGATTAAAAGTAATTCAGTCTTATTAAGTGAATATTCCTCAGCTGTGGTTCACATGGATTCTTGTATAACTATGTTTTTTCAAAACTCTGTTTATATAGAATAGACTCTATAGGTGCATCCCAATTCGCTTTCTTATGCAGTATGCCGGTTTTTAGTATAAATAGTGTGAAAAAGTGCATTTCAGATGAAAAAAACAAGTGTGGAATGTTGGACACTTTATGCATTATGTTGGATGACTAAATAACCGTATATAATTCATATGCTAGAAGATTGAGTATGTAGTGCATAGAAAAAAATAAGTACATAGTGTATCTTACATGTTCAGGCTACTGTCTTGTGAACTTCAATGAGTGGACACACTTCTCAAAGTTGCTTTGGTCATTTTGTGATTGCATTTTGTTGATATTCTGAATTATTTTGTTGATATTCAACAGTGATGACTAAGAAAAATTAGTATGATTATGTCAATCCTTAGTTGTTCCTGCTGGAGGAGATGAGGGAAAGAAAATACAACGGGTATGCTCGGGTAATCCAGCAAGCCTGGCGCAAACACATCGCTGTGCGAAAGTACGTCCGCATGCGAGAGGAAGGTAAGAGTTCAGTCAGATTCCTCTCTTTGATACATGCAGAAAAAGAATTTAGTCTGGATCCAATTGCTCTTTTTTTCTTCTGTATCAGTCAATAAAAATTGGCAAAAAGACTCCAATCTAATATAGAGGGCCTTGGGAATACAATCAAATGTTCTTCAGTTTTAGTCAAACGGATTCTGTAATGCTTTCAGCCTCTGACCTCCTGCTGAACAAGAAGGAGAGACGAAAGAACAGTCTGAACCGCAATTTCATGGGAGACTACATTGGCATAGACAACCATCCAGAGATTCGGCAGTTCGTGGGTCGTAGGGAGAGGGTTGATTTTGCTGACGTGGTGGTCAAATATGACCGCAGATTTAAGGTATGACTCAACATCCCCTTTAACATTCTGAAATGTATAGCTCACTTCCTGAGTAACTGTTTAGTAGTATTTTGTGCTAGTTAACTGAACCATCAGATGTTTTATTCTGCACATGCAGTTCAACTGACATATTTCATGTGACCACATACTCACATGCTCTTTCAACACCCACAGACTGTCAAGCGTGACCTCATTCTCACCCCTAAGTTCCTCTATTTGATTGGACGCGAGAAGGTGAAACAGGGTCCTGAGAAAGGCCAGATTCGGGAGGTCTTGAAGAGAAAAATAGAGGTGGAAAAGGTCCAGTCTGTCTCTCTTAGGTACTCTATCATGTAATATGTATGATAACCTTTAGGTCTTGAACGATCTCCTTACATTAAAGCTTCAGAATGATTAATAAATCATTCTTAAAGTGAAGTTCAGCAAAAATAAAAATTCTGTCATCATTTGTTCACTCTCAAGTTGTTCCAAACCTGTATGAATTTCTTTCTTCTGCTGAACACAAAATATATTTTGTAGACTGTTAGTAACCAGTTTCTCATCCCCATTGACTTCCATAGTATTTTTCCATACTGTTGAAGTTGCTAGTGGTCAGTAACTGCTTATCCACATTCTTCAAAATATCTTCTTTTATGTTCAACAGAAGAAAGAACCTCATACAGGTTTGGAACAACATGACTGATGCCTTTGGACCAGTATTTAAGCAGGTTTTTATAATTTTCTAAATTACATATGGCCAGATCAGTTATTGTAGATCTCTTTTCTCAGCACACTACAGGATGACCTCTTCATTCTGCACGAGGATCAATACGACAGTGTGCTGCAGTCTGTCTTTAAAACCGAGTTCCTCAGTCTTCTGTACAAGCGCTACGAGGAAAAAACACGGAAAAAGCTGCCGCTGAAGTTTAACAACCTGTGAGTGATGTTTCCCTCACTGAGAAATTTACCATGTGCTGTATTATTCAGAAAAAGTATGATCTTGTAATTTCAACATTAAACATTTTTCTCTATCAGACTTGAATTTAAGGTGAAGAAAGGAGGATGGGGTCCATTTTCATCTGCTGGCTCTCGACAGATCCAGTTTCAGATGGGTCAGGGTGATGAAGCAGTTCTGAAGCCCAGCAGCAAGGTCCTGACTGTCAGTCTTGGACCTGGTCTGCCTAAAAACGCAAGTGAGTCTGTACTGAAATTTTGTGTTTTAGTAAAAATATTTTAAATACTTACAACACGAAGTTATACTTCTTGAGCTATATAATCACCATTGATTATATTGTGAAATTGACGCCCATTTTGCATACAATTTTGAGATCATGAAGAAATGTATAAGATTTGGGATCTTTTTTTTTTTTGAAAGAAGTCTCTTATGCTCATGAAGGCTGTTTATTTAATCAAAAATATTGTAAAAACTGTAATATTGTGAAATACTATTACAATATAAAAGAACTGTTTTCGGTTTTAACATATGCCTGTGATGCTAAGCTGAATTATCAGCAAGTCTTCAGGATACATGATCCTTCAGAAATCATTCTAATATGCTGATTTGGTGCATAGGATACATAGTTGTTAACATACATATAAACATTCTCATTGTTATCAATGTTAAAATCAGTTGTGCTGCTTAATGTTTTTTGTGAAAACTAATATTTTTCCTCCAGGATTCTTGGAAGAATAGAAAGTTCAAAAGTGACATTAAAGACTTTTATTATGATGTCATAATTTTCATTTCTGCAGGACCAACTCGCCGTGACAACCGAAAAAGCAGGTACATAGGGAACCAAAATCGCAGTGTAGGCCAGTATTCGCGTGGTAAGACCACAATTTTGCATATTTCACAAAAGTTGAACTCTGAACTGTTTTAGAAATAGTTTTAAAATTTTCCTATGGACTATGATTTTAGAACCTCCCAAGTCTGATAGTCGAGGAAGAGGAACCCAAGGGCGTCCCGCTGTTAGGAACTCTCTGCTCCGTCAGCAGTCCAGTATGGATCAGCCCACCCTTCCCAGACTCCAGGGGTCTCGCCGCAGCCAACGCGAGAGCCAGATCCACAGTGATATGGGCTTCATGAATGTTCCTGATCAGGGCGTGGCTGGGTGAGATGATGGATCATCTGACAGCAGGAAATTCAGATACAAAAACAATTATCCCCCGGTTTCACAGACAAGGCTTAAGCCTAGTCCTAGACTAAAATGTAAGTCTTAGCTGTTTCAACTGAAATAAACTTGCACTGACTGATCTTAAAATATACCAGTGCCTTTGTTTTGTCTTAAGATGCACCCCAGTAATGTTTTTTTTAAGCATCTTTATTAAAATGACTTAAGTGTCCTAATTGAACTATGGCCTAATCCTGGCTCAGTCTAAGCCCTGTCTGTGAAACTGGGCCTATAAGTATTATATCTTTCAAGCCATACAGACTGAAGACTTTCAGACCTGTTTGGCTGGAACTCAAGGATCAGTATGATAGTAATTGTAACACAAATTTTTAAGAAATTAATTATGTCATTCAGGTTCTTATAGTTTAGATTGTTTATTTCTAATTTCAGTGTCATTTGAGTTTAAATTAATTCTGTCATGCAGGTTATTATAGTTTTGAAGTAATTTGAATTGAATTTATTTTCACTCTATCAGTATGTTTTTTCAGAGATACCTAAAACAAAACATGTGTCCATTTTGAAATTATTTGTCAAAGTCATAGAAATTTATTTTCAGTTTTTACCAGCAATGTTAGTTTTTATTTTAATTGCAAGTATTATTTCAGTCTTTCAAATATCAAGAAACATTCCCTGTGTTTTCTCTCAGAATGCATCGCAGGCGTTCAAAAGAGTACAAGCCTCTTCCAGGTTCAGGGGGACCCAAACCCAAACCCAAACCCAGACCACGCACCCCACAGTGCAGAGCACTCTACGCTTATGATGCTCAGGACACAGATGAGCTCAGCTTTCAAGCAGATGATATCATAGAAATCATATGTGAAGGTAATCTATTTTTATAACATTAAAAGTGAACTTTGTACAGATTATATTGGGTTAGCGAATGCTGCACTAACCCAAGGTGTGCTGTCCGCCCAGATCCTTCAGGTTGGTGGCAAGGCCGTCTTCGAGGAAAGGAAGGCATGTTTCCAGGCAACTACGTTGAGAAGATCTAAACCGGCACGCTATTGGAGCAAAATGTGATTCATAGCAGAAATTCAATCAAGAAAAACAAAGCATCAGCCACTTAGTGTCAAATCATATCCCCGAGTGCACTGATGTTTACCACACAAGGTGCAAAAGGTGCCACCCTGACAAAAATGTGTTAATATACAGTTAATATACATCCTACATTAGACCACCTACATAAATCGGATGAAATTTTATGATTTTTTTAAAAATAGAAAATAATGTCAGATGTTACTGTAGAAGAAAAACTATAATGTTGTTTCACCATGTTACCCAGTGGAAAACACTATTTTTTTTTTTTAAAAATGTGTTTTTGGAGAGTAGAATGGATACATCAATATTTTAATGTACTGTATTTTACTAAAGTTGTATTTTAAAGATCCAATTTCTACTTTTTTACTGATATTGTACAATTGTATAAAATCAGAGAAGCTGTTTTCAGATACTCAGAGAAAAAAATAAAATGGAACCATTTTTTGCTCAATTTTTTTCATTATAAACATTAAAATGTCTTAATATAATGGCTTGTTAATTCATTTAACAAACACAATTTTTCTTTCCTTTATAGACAAATTTCTAATGAAATGGCAAAATGGGGTAAGACATATTAAAGGGTCCACTGAGGAACTTATCATTTTAGCGTTTTGATTGGACAAAAATGTATTTCATTTTCCTCAGAAAAATATTTTAAATTTCAAACATGTATATTTGATAAAAATTTCAGATCATTTTAACTTTGTCACCTTTTAAGAGAACAGATTATCTCAAAGGTAACACATATGGACACTCTTTATTTTAGGGTCTTTCATGAGTCCACAACATACTACATTTCCCGGCACACCATGTGATGTCACGACGTAGTTCGCCTCGCTTCTGCTCTCCTCGCAAACCTCTGAATTCCGAGTGGCTTAACTTACACACAGTGAACCGCTGAGACAGTCTGCACATTTCAGAAGCACTGAAGGGTATTTTATACTCCTTAAGGATATTCCGTTACGCGAAAACCCTCGGGCTCCGTGTAACAATGGAGGCATATTTACGGAGCTGTAGTGATGTGCTTAAGGTAAGACTATGGTACAGTACGCTTAAAGATAGAGGGTTGCGCGTGGTATGTTTGTTTCTACCATTTTACCCACTTAAAATGTGGCTAGTGGCCAGAGCTTGCACTGTGTGTGTGAGACATTCATAAACACGAGTGTGTTCGCCGTGTATGATGGCTTGGTGTGATAAATATTGAATGCTTTGTTTGATATACACTTGATATTGACACAAGTCATATGGTATGACGCGCGGGCAAAGACCCTGGCCGCATGCGCCAAAGAAAGAAACAACCACATGCATTGAGAGAAAGTACGCAAGCATGTTTGTTTATATTTATATAATAACAATACTTATTATTAGAATATTGTTTATTCTTATGTTATCGATTTATTTAAAATTATTCGTCATGCACGAGTAAATGACATTCATATAATTGGAACAAATATGGCTGAAATGTATATTGTGTAAATGTACTATAATAGCGTGTACTTTTCTAAGTGTGTGTGTGTATGTATATATATATATATATATATATATATATTAGTGCTGTCAAACGATTAATCGAAAATAAAAGTTTAAGTTGCGATTAATCGTTGACTGCACTATATGTACATAATTTTACAAATATAAATGTGCACGCTTTTATGATTTAGAATTATAAAAACAGTTTCTTTTGGAGCTTCAGAGATAGAGACTATTTTCCAAAGGTGTTGTAAGTGTGTTTTGTCAATAAGAACAATTCCCACTTTTCTAGTTTTTCAGCTTAATGCACTCAGTTTCAAAACTGAAGGTGGCCCTATTTGCAGAGAAAATAACACCTGCTGTCCGGTGCACATGATCCTGACAGCATCTGTCCAACAGCAGTGCATCTCTCTACCCTAAACACTGTTGTTTTAGACCCAAACACCCTGAGACCTGCACTCACCCACTGCTGGACGGTTATACTGAAGCCCCGTGTTTACTTTGAGACTCTCAGCTCATGGAAGCAAGCAGAGATGGGTTCTTTAGCTAATTCAGTCAATGATTGAAGAAATTATAGGGTTGCACTTGTGGTTAAAGTGCTTTTTGTCTGCACTGAAGCGTGAGGTTGCAAATAGAGCGCACAGAAGAGCTCTTTTCCGACCTGACCCAAGACCAGCAGGTTCTGTACTGTTTACTCACTGTCCCGTGGTCCATTTCACATTGCAGTGACTAACTTCCTGCACTGTCCTCCGGCCATGCACATAATGTGAATAAGCATGAATAAGCATGTTTTTTCCTGCACTTCCCCATCTAACAAGGATTTTGGTAATGATTATCACATGAGAAAGAGAGATCTTGCCAAAACCTCACCCTAAACAAGCCTCACCCCTGGTCTGTGCCAGCTGTGAGCTCAGTCACTCTGTGTTGACAGTCTGTCGTCCAGCGTTTCAAACAAACCCCAACTGGTTGCCCAGATCAGAGTACATCATTTAATGCTGACGTCACAGATGGTTTCTGTATTCGGCTGGAGTAATGGAGCAGGCCAAATGCTAATTAACGCTGGACGAGGAGTCATCACGGGGAGAGATAAAAGGTTTTATTGAATCCAGGGCGATGCATTCGGTGTTATTCTATTAAAAGTGCTCTTCATCTCGCAAGTGGTCCAGCAAATAGGCTTTGATACAGATTTGTGGGTTCTTAAGTTCCAAAAAAAGAGAGAGAGAGAGAGAGAAAGGCACATTTTAAGTAACATAAATGTAGTCCATAACTACACTACAGTTAGAAAGTGTCGATCAGTCTTTTTTCATTTTTAATAAAGTAATACTTTTATTCAGCAAGAATGCATTAAATTGACCAATAATGAGGACCAAATCAGCATATTAGAATAATTTATAAAAGATCATGTGACAGTGAAGACTGTAGTAATAGTGTCTGCTGAAAATTCAGCAATATATTTAAAAAGAAAAGAGTTATTGTAATAATATTTCACAATAGTGCTATTTTTTTACTCTATTTTTAAATAAATCCAGCCTTGGTGAGCATAAGAGTCATCAGAAACAGTAAAAATATTACAGACTTCAGACTTTTTAACAGTAGTGCATATTCCAAGTCTTTTGAAGCCATACTATTATTCATGTTAAGAACAACACAGAAATTTAAAGGGATATTTCACCCAAAAATGAAAATTTGACTCATTAATCACTCACCCTCATGTCCTTCCAAACATGTTAGTCTTTGTTCATCTTCGGAACAAAAATTCAGATATTTTTGATGAAATCCGAGAGCTTTCTGACCCTGCGTAGACAGCAACGCAACTACCACGTTCAAGGCCCAGAAAGGTAGTAAAGACACTGTTAAAATAGTCCATGTGACATCATTGTGTCAGTTTTAATTTTATGAAGCTACGAGAATACTTTTTGTGCGCAAAGAAAAAAAAAAGACTTTATTTATCTTCATTTGTGTTCCGAAGCTGAACTAAGGTCTTGCAGGTTTGGAACGACGTGAGAGTTGGTTACAAATTGGTTACAAATAAAACAAAAGGCATTATTGGTGTTAACATGAAATATTTTTACGTAGTATTTGAATATGTGGAAGAGTGGATGAGATTTGAGCTGTGGCAGAGAAGATTTTCCGCTAATAAAAACAAGTCTGCTCCTCACAAATGTATGAATTCACTATATAGTGCATATGGTGTACTTTTATGATAACCCCTGGTCACTGTATGATTTTACAGTGTCAGCATTCATCAGAACATTTCCTTTTATGTTCCACAGAAAAAAGCAAGTCATACAGGTTTTGGTTGATGTCATTTTTGGTTAACTCTTCCTTTAAGAACAAATATTAACCTTAAAAGAAAATGAGTTTTGTAGTCGTTCATGTTATCAGCTGTTAAAAAATATACTGCTGTGCTATATCTGGTGAGAAGCCACAAAATGTGTTTTATCTCTGTCACATTGTACTGCACCTCCCACTGGCTGCTGGTGATATAGAGTGACTGGATGATCATAAGTTCGACATTGTTTGTCAGATGAAGCTCTTTGTGGAGCTGGAAGTCTTCACAGCCTATTGGATGCATTTTTAGCTTGTCATGTACTTGCTACTTGCTGTAAATATTTGTGCATAGGTAATGTCACGGAAACCACTAACAGACATTTCAGTTTTGCATTTCAGCCTGGTTTAATAGAGGCCACCAAAGCCTTATTATGAAGAACTAGGTTTGCAGTTATACATTATGAATTCTTGTCCTATATTAGTCCAGCAGCCTGTGACATTGTTCTGTTTCATTCTCAGGGTTGTAGTAAGAACAGCCCAGGGCTGCATGTCGTAATGGGAAATGAGGCTTGTGATATGGACTCCATGGTATCAGCCCTGACCTTCGCCTACTTTCTTTCAAAGGTATGCAATGCCCAACCTAATAAACCACTTTTGCTGCTGTGTTCTTGGAAAATTGTGCCAGAGATAATAGATGTGATAATTCTGTGCTAGAGGATGAGAATTATCGTTTTGTTCATCATTATTGTTGTCCTCTTGTAGAGTCTTGATTGTAAGAGGACGCCGGTCCCTGTACTCAACATCCCACGGGCTGAGTTCCCCTTGCGCTCTGACAGCACCTTTCTACTGAGAGAGACCGGACTGTCACAGGACTACCTGCTGTTCAGGGACGAGGTGGACCTCCACAGCCTGCACAAGAACAAACAGCTGACGCTGACACTGGTTGACCACAATGTTCTGCCCAGGTCAGTCTTCTGTTCTGAAGCACATATGCATGTGTGTACTACACCATGTTTCATCTTCCATCTTCAAAAAGAATGAAAATTTTAGAGTAATTAATTAACAGAATTTTTATTTTAATATATCTAAAATATATTCAAATAATATATATTACTGTTCAAAAGTTTGGGATCAGTAAGATTTGTTGTTGAAAGGAATTAATATGTTTATTCAGCAAGGATGCATTAAGTTAATCAAAAGTAACAGAAAAGACATTTATAATGTTACAAAATTTCTATTTAAAATAAATGCCATTCTTTAAAGAATCCTGAAAAACATCATGATTTCCAAAAAAAAGTTCAGCAGCAGCAAAACTGTTTTCAGCTATGATAATAACAGGAAATGTTTCTTATGCACCAAATCACTGTATTAAAATGATTTCTGAATGATCATGTAATATGAAGACTGGAGTAATGACTGTTGAAAATTTAGCTTTGCCATCACAGGAATAAATTATGCTTTAAAATATATTAAAATTGAAAAGTTATATATATATAATATATATACGTATATATATAATTATATAAATAATAATAATTTTTTTTTTTTTTTTAATCTGTGAAATGCCAATCAAGTTCTGAAGTGAAGAACAGGAGATTTAGTCAGTTCTTTTATAGTAAATCTGTGTTATTCTGTAGTGCTGACAGTGAGCTGGAGGATGCAGTTGTGGAAGTGATTGACCATCACCTCCTACAGAGGCCCACATCCCCCTCCTGCCCTGTTACTGTGGAGCCCGTGGGCTCCTGTGCCACCTTGGTGACAGAACGCATTGCCCAAAAAGCACCTGAGGTGCTCGACCAACAAATGGCTCAGCTTTTATACGGTGAGTGTCATGGCGATGTGATAAACACGGAGAGGAATGTGAGCTCTCACAGCATGACTGCGGCTCAATCTGTTAGACACTGTTAGACATCAGATGGGCTCAGCATGGTCTTCAGTGGCATTTAGCCTGAGGGAGATACTTGATAGAGATGTGAGATGTCAGCAGAAAGATAAAATCTTGTTAACTTGCAAAATGTATGTGTTGACAGGTACCATTATCCTAGACTGTGTTAACATGGCACCTGAAGCAGGTAAAGTCACCCCCAAGGACAGCCAGTACGCCGTATTTTTGGAGAAACGTTTTCCAAAACTGCCTCAGAGGGGCGCTCTGTTTCAGTCGCTACGGAATGCCAAGTTTGACGTGTCAGGTGATAGAATCTTTTAGTGTGTAGGTTAATGAAACAAACCACTTGAAGCATGTATTCATCAGAAGTAATTTCACAGTGCTGT